>JAHWFO010050687.1:1739791-1766214 GCA_023313115.1 Rhysida immarginata | reverse complement strand
TTTTCCGCGCCGGGGCCTGTCTTTCTCGTGGGCTACGCGGTAGGGACAATTCCGGGCTTATTACTGGTAGAAATATGATTAACAATTCCCTACCGTAGGTGATGTAACAATGTATGAGGTTTTCGCGCTCAGGCTTTGAGTAGAGGTCGTGTTGTTCTCTTCCGGTGGTTACAGCCTTGCTTTGTTGTTCCGTGCATATTGTTGGTGAGATATCTCCTATATTTTCGATATTGTTGCCATCTGCATATCGATTAGAAGAGCGTAGGAGGCCAACGGGAGATCGGACGTGAACGGGACCTAGCCTAAGACACTCTCCGGGTCTTCGAGGTGCTCTGTGCAAAATTTCTAGCAAAATATATATATAAAGATGGTAAGATACTTTCCAAGCTACCTACCTGCTTATCATAGATACGAACGGAAGTAGCCTTGAGGGAAAAAGCTGCCCCAAGATATACTGAATTGGTGGTGATAACACAAAAAATAACGTTTTAAAAAAGTTTTTAACATTAAGAGCTGAATTCTTATGCTTTTTTGTGCTGAATCCGTATCTGATCTCAGTTTTTTTTCTATCAGCCACAGATTTCTTATTTTTCAATGAAACATTTTAAATTACTCAGATTTTGGGGCCTGATAAATTTCCTTGTGGTCCAACAATATGGATACTTTAACATTGCAGCTGCTTCTCTTTACACCCATTACGTTAATATTGCAGTCTCTATGTGCATAACTTAGAAACGTGACCTGATAGAGAAAATCTAAAAGCAGATTCGGATTCAGCACACTAAAAACACAAGGTTAAGCCAAATTCAATCAAAACTTTTATTTTTCATCGTTGGCCTGTGTAATAAATTATACTGAAAGATCAAAAAGTAAGTTGCACTTCTACGGTATGGCCATTTATTACACCACCTATACAAAAACAACACGGCTATAGCAGCATACAATGTAGGTTCACTTTTCCACATATTCCCCAAGACTCCCTAAACATTTATCCGAACGATCAACCAACTTTTCGATTCCGGATGCATAGAAATCTCCTGCAGCGTTTTGTAACCACACGCTGACAGCCGCTTTCACCTCCTCTTCGTTTCGACCACCAGTTTGTCCACCAGTTTTATGCGCCGATTCTCTCTAATGATCGCATCCACACGGTCAACATTTGCAATGGTACGGGACGTTGCGGGTCTGCCTACGCGATCTTCGTCTGTAATATCCGTGCGTCCTGCTTCAAATTGTTGACACCACTTTACAATTCCTTACCGGGAAATTGCACGCTCTCCATATACAGCAGTGATTTCACGATGAATGTCCGTGCAATTCACCCGTTTGGCCCATAGAAATCGGATTGCTGATCGCACCTCAAGTTTGGAGTGGACATCCAGTTGACGCGCCATTGCTTTTAGCCCGCTAGTCACACAAAACACGACGGGAAACCACAGCAACCGTTCTATCCGACGTCTTCGCAGTTAATGTCCCTTTCTCCGCTTTGCCCAAGATTGCGACACACAGCGCGCTCCTGCGGCGAGTTAGTGTAACTTACTTTTTGATCTCCCCTCGTACCTTAGTTTTCATGGGATTCATTTCATTTTTCGAAGTTTCTTTATTTTTTTTCAAATTATTGTCTTGTTTTAGTTCCTCGCCGTATCATTTTTACTCCGGTTTTGGGTTTTGATTGAACCCAAATCAGAGTTACAAATTATTTTTTTCTGTGGGAAAGGAAAGTAAATTTAATATCACGAGGATTGTTCGAAAATGACCTGGACTCATTTTATTCTCAACAAGTTTTGTACCTAAAAAATAGGAAAAAATTCTTCTTATTTTTCGAAGTACGGTCTTTTTTTGTAAAGTAGTTTTTTCAGCCTTCTAGAAGCTTATTATCCCTGTAGAAGTCTGACGTCAAAACCATATATGGACTCCGGTTTCTATCTCCTTATGCCATCCGAAATTCTTCCCTCACAAAGACTTCTTCATTAGTCCGAAAACGTGGTAGTGGCATGAAGACATAATGGATATAGTATAGCGTCCCATGCCCTTTTGTCAATCTCTTCATGGTCGATTTAGCGGTAAGGGTCTTTGCTTTGTTCTGCAAAAGACATTTCCCAATAGCGAGAAGTCGTGTCTTCCTCAGTGCGGGTTTAGAGAGTTTCTCAAGAGATCGCTGTAGTCGAAGGTATGCGTGGTTTGAAGATCCTCCAGGTAATGAACATGAATAGTGACGTTATATTTTGGTGGATGACAGGGTTACCCTGAATTTTTTGTGTGGGTTTGAATTTTTATCTCTTATTAAAGCGCCGACATATTGTGGAGCTCTTTTTCTGATCCGTTCAGATAGTCTATTATGCCGTCTCTCTCGAACGATTCTGGTCGTTGAGGAGAAGGATGTCGCTCCTACGGTGATATTTCCTGATTCAATTTTCTCCTTGAATAAAATTTTCTCTCTGTCACGTCCTTTACAAAAAATCTCCATGCATTTTATCTTTTGTTAAGAAAATTGCCTCTTCCTTTAAATGCCCTTGTAGCAATATGTTCGAAATTTTCAACTTGGTAGCTTTCTGATCATCGGACAGATGTTTAGGCGCTCATCGTATGCAGACCTTCGTGAAATCCAACTTACCTTATCGCTGCCAGCGCAAATATCAAACGCTGAAGCCAGCATTGTTTCGTATGAGCTCCTTTTGCGTTCGATTACGGAGTCGTTTGCAGCAGTTGAGGATTTGTCACGTTCAATTCATTTTCGACGCATTGTCTGTTATCTTTAAACGAAGTGCATCACTAAGACACAAATAAAGGGAATTTTATTTTCATTCACACCTTCTTTGCTGAGGAATTTAAAAATCATTCTTTATTCCACTGATTTATAAATTAAACTCTGTCGCCGTTGTTTCTGCAATGCATTGGTTGAAATGCAATACACTGGTTGGAATGCAATGCACTGGTTGCAAGGCAAGGCAAAGAAAAGTGTCACGTCCGGTAAGCACGAGATGCTAACGTCGTCAAATTATACAATAACATTTATTTGGGAATTTATTTAATACCAAAACTCCTATATAAAATGCTAGCCTAAAATATTGTTACTAATCGATTTAAATTTTATGAGTTATAATTAATATAAACTAATTGTTACTAAAAATATTACATTTATGATTCTATTCCCTGTTTTATTGTTTAATATTTTTATTATTTTATGTTAAATTTTTATGTTTATGTTTATTTTTATTATTGTTTTTATTATTTTTATATACTTTACAAATTTTATTGATTCAATTTTTTGAATAATAATTATGTAAAATTTTTTATTGAAATATTACACTAATTTTGTGATCTTTTTTCATTTTTATTGCTTAAACGAAAAACAAATGGTAGATAATGATGCACATAATAGATCAGGGTATAGTGATGCATTTTGTCCAGTAGCAGGACAATCCAAAACATGATCTGTTCACGTATCATCCTGAAACAATATGTGCGACTTTTCCGGCGAATAGTCGGACCACAGTTCCTCTACATGGACGAAACGCTGTTGCATACAGAGCCCACATCGTGGAGGAGTATCTGTAACACGAGCATATCCAGCGTATGGATTGGCCACTTTGTTGCCCTAAAAGAATCCCAAGGACCACGCATAGAATGTCGTGGGCAGACGTGTTGCATTTACACTAAAAAACATCTAGGACTCTCCAAGAGCTGCTTCGAGATTTGTTTCTGGTGTGAGGCCTATTGCCTCAAGAATTGCTGAACAATTTAGTGCGCAGTATGCCGTGACGTTGGCATGTGTAGCAGTTAGAGGCCATCATACGGCCTATTGAACATCATCTGCGTTTTCCTCATGTCATGTTATGGCAATGAAATGTGCACTTTCAACAACATCCGCAGAAAAGGGGTGCTAATGATGGTTTGTTTCCAGGTAGCCACCTTTTTGTTTTCTGCATGTTATGTTAATAAAACCTACTATATCTCGCTGCAAAGTTTGGTGACATTTCGCGGACCTAAACAGCCGAATCGTGTAAAAATCCCTTAACTTTTGAGCATGAGTGTAATTATTATAAATCTTTAATTCTATTCGTTCATGCGTTACAAAAAAAAACGAATGATTATATACCATCATTAATATGAAGAGGATAATCTCAAATAAATTAAATTCTTAGTGAAACAAAATTTTCTAATTTTCCTAATTAAACATAACTTGAGGTAAACATTAACATATGTATTGAATTTTCATAGTGTTAGCGCTATGTATATAGTAAACTGCTCATCCTGTATATTAACCTCGAAGCAGCCTATAAAATTTTCAGTAAATAAACAAGACGTCCTTTCAGCGCCTCCTCGAGCAAACGCCATTCTTACTCGGGAAAAATCAATAACAGTTTGCAACTCGATTTAACCAAACGAATTATTGCAGGGACTGTTTTTATTTCAGCGCAATCATAAAAATTTAGCCATTTCCTGTTGCAACACTTCTGCAAGATTTATAACCGCAATTTCCTCGTGAAGAAGGCAATTAATGTTTAGCTAGTGATATTTTTTTTTCCTATTGTCTATCTCTCCATTCCCCTGTTGTCATTTTTTTTTCCACTTTCCTGCTTGGGTCTTTTTTTTTAAACGCGTGAGGATTAAAAAGAATTCTTCTCCGACCAACGAACCACAAAATACACGACGAGCCACGACTTTGCGGATCTCATTAATGAGCGAGAATGACACTCGGCGGCGTTGTTGTCGAGAAGCAGCTGCTCCGTCTAACGACGCTCTGATTAGCACTCAGGCGTTGCATTCCTCATCGAATTTTCTCTCATTTGGAAACTTTTAAGGAGGAACTTTCAACATTGCTCGAAGAATGAAATCGCTCTCGTCTCGTCTTGATTTCAAAAATCGTGTAACTAACAACCCTCTTGGAATTAAAGCAGAGAACGGAGACTAGTGCTAGGAGCTCAACGACGTAAATCCTCTCCAATGCGCACATCCCGAATAAATTGTCGACAATGCACTCAAGAAGTAATGGGTCTTAAAGCTCAGGAAAAATCGATATGAATTATAGTCTCATGTCTTCACAAGACTTAATGAATTTCCTTGTTTCTTCTGACTTCTTAATAAGAAGCTATGGAAATTGTCTACTCTAAGCGAAAAATGCCTGTCCGCACGAAACAACTTCATTACCATTGGATCTGCATCTCTCGAGACGTGCATCTTCCATAATTATCAATTTTTAAGTTTGTTAAAAGCAGTCATTGTCAATTAAATTTGCAATTGGATGATTGATGTTATGCGTCGTTAATGAAAATGAATCATATGTAGAAATTAAACATTAAAGTACCAAGTAACAGTATTACGGGCAAATAACTTTCATCGATAACCTGAAACAATCTTCGTTATATACTAACTTAACAATAATACAAAGAATTCGACATACAACTATTACGGTGATTTGAATACCTAAATATTTACTATATGTGTAAGTTTTATGTTCTCATTGAACGAGAGACCATGAAAATTTCTATTTTTTACCCGTTTGATTTTGTGATCAATCTATAATATTATGTTTCAACTTTTATATAATTTTCTCTTTCAAAGACTATGATCTTAATTTACGTGATGCGGAAAATGTCAATTTTTATAAGAAAGTCAAGATTTCAAACGAAGCTGCATTATATCGAATATAAAAATAAATGGAGTTATTCTTCTCCCTCCGCCCTGAAACTGTGGCAGTTGAGGGATATAACTGTTTTGGTTGCCATTTTTATTGTACATTTTCCCATCATTTTAGTCAGTATTTGGTATGAAGAAAGTATTAGTTTTCTTACTATAGTTGAAACTTTTTGATACGGATGAATCCAATAGGGTACAGGATACACAACAACATTATGGATCTTTATTTCCGTAATTACTTCCATAAGTTACACAGGCTATATCCCTACGACGCCGCTTAGAAGGCGAGTTGGACGAGGCGGCACGTTTGAACTAGCCGTCGCTCTACCTGAAAGCGAATCTCAGGAAGCTAGGGACGATGTTTTCCTAGTGATTTGTAATTTACAGACTGGTTATTGTCACCATTTGCTGATTCAGAATATTTATAATACCGTAAAACGGGGTTACTGTGCACCTAAGGGGATAATTTTGCACTAAAAAAGTGCTAAATGCCATTTGTAAATACTGATTATTTTCCCCGTTTAATACCTAAAATATCTACTTCCTGTCAGTTTTCTGTAGTGCTATATGGTAAAATGATAAATTTTAAGTTAGGAAACATTGCATCATGATATTGTCATGCTTTAAAATTACACAGGCCTGCGATGAAAAAAATACAAGGGAATTGATAGCTTAACTTTATTTATTTTTTGCTGCTGATTTAAAAGAAAATAATGAAAAATTTCTATCAAGTCAGGTTCTTGAAAAATTCAATTTTACTTGGATATCCGCAAGCTTATGAAGGTTAAATAATTTGAGACTAGCATGACAACAAAGGAAAAACAAGCTTCAAATATGTCGTCAGTAAATTTCTGGGTAATTATAAGGATCCTGGCTATAAACCAATTGTCATGAATATACTGGACAAATTTCAATCGTTAGGTTGCTCCATGAGTGTCAAAATACATTTCCTTCACTCACATTGGAATTTTTCCCCGAAAATTTAGGATCAGTCAGCGAAGAACAGAGTGAAAGGTTCCACTGCCAGATAGTACATGCAAAATTGTTCGCGAGAATGCCTTTTCAAATAGGATTTTAGCAAAAATATCGATATCGATTTTACAAAAAATCCTGACGTGATGGGAAAAAATGGAGGTCATTTTCGAAATCACCACACCAAATTACATAAAAATCAGCGAAAACTTCTTTTGTATTTTTCAAAAACATCAATTTCGCAGGCCTATATTATTAGTATATTGGGTGGTGCAAAATAACCCGCTCCTAAAATATACACTGCCCTGCCAAAAGTATCTGGACAGCCCTATATGTAGACGTTTCGTCGAATATCTAGAAAAATATTTGACGAATTATCCTGAAATTTCAGGGATGTAAAGAGCATGTTCCATCTCATATATATTTCAGCAAAGGTTTTGTCCCGAAGGCAAATAGGGGACCAGCAACAAATTCAACAAAAAAAAATAATGTTTGGGATCACCCTGTAAAAAATAATGGCTGAAATGAGTTGTAGTTGTACCATATGATTATGACACTTCTTTTACTTAACTGTGTTTATATGGATGAGAATAACACGTTTATTCATGGAGATATAAAGCTTTCTTTAAAAAATATTCGAAATTTTTCCCTAAGTTTTTTGTTTATAAAAAACATGCAGACTTTTCAACCCAATGCAATGCATTTTCAGGAAACTTGACAAACAACAGTAGAGAAAAAACCCTGCAATCAGAATACAAAAATATTAAATATTTGATGAAATATGAGCATTTTTACTAAATAATGTTTAACTGCGTATGCGCAAAAGTGACAAAAGTGTTTTTTGGATAATTTATTAGCCAAATGTATAGAGTTACATTTATAAAAAGTCCAAGAAAATATCGTGAAAATCAGAAAGATATCGCCGATAGAATGAGTTGAATTTCAGTTGCTCTTAAAAACAAACAAAACGATAACTGGTTCCCCCCAAATTTTTATCTTTATACCGGACACTAGTATGAACATCTTTTCCTAACGCTGATTTGAAGGCATATTGAAGGGAATATGTTCTTTACACCCCTGAAGTTTTAGGATAACTCGACAAATATTTTTCTAGACATTCGACAAACCGTCTATATATAGGGGTGTCCGGATACTTTTGGCAGGGCACTGCATTTTGAACCATTTCTAAAAAATTAAAACAATATTTTTATGGCTTCTTCTATTAATATAACATTATGCCAACATCATCTTCAAAATTCATTTTTCAAATTTGCTCTGCCTTAAACGAGTTTTCTTTTATAAACTCAAGTAACCTCGTTTTATGATACTTAGAAAAGTACATAAAGCAAATATCGGTCGTATTCATTATTTACCCATAATTTTAACTACAGTTCTGGCAACAGAAAACAGCACAAATGTCTTTTATACAGCAATTACGGATGTTATTACTGTCATTACTGTTACCGATAATACTGGTTTTCTAATGAAAAATTCATTATGGTCAGCACGAATCGATACGTACTTAAATCTATTCATATTGCCACCCACAATGATGAATGCACTCACAGAATGCCAAAAAAATATTCCCTTGACCATAACGCAGACCTTTTCGAGTTTAAATATGTATTTATTAAAATACATTCATCGTACTCATTTGGCATTTTTTTAATATTTATTAATATGATTATAAAATTTTATTGATCTAAGGAGTTTAAATGATTAATTTTAAATTTAAATGTGGTCAGTCTCCTTTTAATGGGGAAAATCGTAAAATTAATAAAAACAAAAAAATAAATAAAAAAATAAATAATAAATAAAGTCACCAATTTTGAAAAACGATGAAGAAACTTGTGAGATGGAAGAAAACTCAAAGGATGTAGTCTATTGAAGATTTGTTGATAGCAGAAATAAACCCAGTCTATTGAGGATGTAGATGAAGACTTGTGAAGTTAATGTTGATAGTGGAAAGCGATAATCTTGAAGGAAGTGTTGGTTTTGAAATACAGATGAAATTTTGAAGAGGGTGACTTTATTTATTATTTATTTTTTTATTTATTTTTTTGTTTTTATTAATTTTACGATTTTCCCCATTAAAAGGAGACAGACCACATTTAAATTTAAAATGATTATAAAAGTTTAATAAATATCAACACGTCTTTGAATGTCTGATAGCAACTAAACGCAGATAACATTTAAATAATTCACTATAAATCCCTTTTTGCCTTCAATTGCACATCTTTATGTGCATCGCTTTTCTCATCAAAATGTTCTTTGCCTTTTCACCCTTTGCCTGATTCATAATTTTTATTGTTTTTTAGTACAAAACATTCTGACTCTATGGTATAAAATATTCATTGTTGTTTCGAATATCTAAATTTCAGTAATGTCTCCTCAAAAAGCGTATATTTCGAGATTTTAGAATATTGATTTTGGACTTTGGGGCCTCCCTGTTGTTGGAGGCCCAGGCAGTTGCTTTAGGATACAATAAAATGGGGTTGATATGGACGGATTACCAGCATTTTTCTAGAATATCTTCTTCAGTTTTCAAGATAAAACAATTCTGTTTTTTTAACAAATAGGGTTTATATTAAGTATCTATTATTTAAAAGTATTATTATTTTTTTTCCGTCTTAATACTTTCTATGAAAGTCAAAAAAGTGTCCCTGTTCAACAATGGATCTAGGATCAAAAGGAACCAGTATTCCCAGTTTGGCATAATTTTTTAAAGCGCTTATCCTTGTTTTCATTGTTTTGGGCATTGTTTAATTTTTATTAACAAAGTCCAACAAACGACAAGCGCATGAAAAAAATGCCAAACTGGCCACACTGAAAAGAACACCACTCTGTTTTAAATGAAAAATTCTGTTTAGGAATATTTAAAAGTTATCAGGAACTTTTTTTAATACTTTAAAAAACTAATCTAACATACGCCAATAATATACACTGAACGACTAATTTATTAGAGACACCTCTTACGGAAAATGGATTGCACCCAACAATGGAACAGGCCGAAGCGGTGTATAAAAGGGAATGCATTGGATCACAAGCTGCAGTCAGCAGCAGAAGTGGACTGAATATGATGAAATCCAAGGATTTGACCTACTTTGAAAGAGGCATGATCGTTGGAGCTCGACGGGCGCAGTTGAGCATTTGGCAAACCGCGAATCTCATCGGGTTTTCCCGTGCAACATTTATTTTTTTTTATTTTTTTATTTATTTATTTAATCAAGTTAAGTTACAAATACGCCCAGCTGGGACTAGTACGAGTTAGGTCCCAGCGGGCGTGACAATATAACAAAATACAAGTACAAATTAGTTGGTAGTAATATATGAATATCTGTAGATCGTGGATAAACGTTAACCAACAACTAAATTAGTAAAATGTCAACAAAGATCACGTGACACATAACAATCGCAAACTGTAATGAAGTTATCTGTAATTTTTTACAATAAAATAAATTTACAATATTTATTTAAATAAACAATAATAATGGGCTAGAAGAAGTTACAAAAACTGATAATAGTGTCCAATGAGGCCAGTATAAAAAAAAACCGACGAGTTAGGCCAAAAGTGGGCACAAAGTAAATAATAAATTAACAAAGTGGTTAGTAAAACAATAAATAAAAACAAAACAAAAATTGCAAAAAAACTTTAACAAACTTAAACAAATCAGATGGGACGTACAATTAAACCATAACAAATCAGTTAATCAATCATAGGTATATAAAATAGCTAGTAAATTGTTAAGATAATCATGAGAACCGATAGCTGGAAAGACTAAAAAGTAATCAAAGAGAATGGAATTAAATACAAGGGTCTCATCCACGAGCAAAAGTATTTGTAAGAAAAATGTCAATTTAGGCGTCCCTAAGCAATAACACAGTGTACTAGCAGACAACCTTCGATTTTAGTGGTATATGACAAAAGCAGAAATTGCATAGTATTTTCCGGAACTGAGGGTAGGAGGTAAGCTCAAGGATTTCCGAAGGTAAAAGAGCCCAGTATTTTAAACCGATGTGTGAAACGCATCGGTTGCGGAAACTCAGAAGGGAAGTAGGAGGTCGTATCTCATTTGCAATACGTGTACTATAATTATGAATATCAAGATTACGATTAATCCTTATAGGAGTTGATAACAATAGTATAAGAGTTGGGTGTTTTATAAATAAAAGAACAGAGAGACAGAAAATAAATTTGATATATTGTAAGTATACGTAAGGAAGCGAAATAGTGGGATACAGAAAATGATCGGGGAGGTGCAAAAGGGTCCGAAGAAACCATTTTTGTAACTTTTGAATTCTAACAAGATTAGTGGAGGAAGTAGAACCCCAAAACATTACACCATAACATAGGCCAGAATGAATCCAAGAATAGTATAATAAAATTAAAATATTAGTAGGAAGATAATGAAGTCGTGAAATAATGCCCTGTTTTTTATTAAGTTTAGTAACAGATTATCAATATGGGCGTCCCAGGACAAATCAGGTAATAGGGTTGAACCCAAATATGTAAAAATTGTAGTAGTGGAGATAGTAGAGAGTCCATAGAATATTGGTGGTGACTGAGGTATATTGCGCTTATTCCGCTGATGAAAAAACATTACCTTAGTCTTATCATTATTAACAAATAATAAGTTTATACTACACCATTGTCTTAGTTTCTCGAGCGCAATATTAAGAGCTGAGAGCAAGAGCGAAATATTATGATCAGATAACAATAAGGAAATATCATCTGCATATAAAATTGGTTTAAGAGTCGTAAAAATAGCGGGTAGATCGTTCAAAAATAAATTAAAAAGGAGGGGGAGAAAGAATCGACCCCTGCGGGACCCCATAATTTCTAATAAGAGTGGTCGAGTTTTCCCTAAGGTGGGAAAGATAGTATCTGCGATTAAATAGTAGGTTGGAAAGCCAGAAGAGAGGCAAACCATGAATTCCGTAGAAGGCATTAAGTTTGTACAATAACAGATGGACAGGAACTGTATCAAAGGCTTTAGAAAAATCAATAAAGATAGAAGAGACATATTTATTCATAGCCATCTCGGAGAAAAGGAATTCGAGTAAGTCATGACAAGCTGTTTCAACACTCCGATAAGGGGTGAACCCGTGCTGACATGAATTAAGAAAATTATGTTCATAGATAAAATGAGAAAACCTAATAAAGAAAAGCTTCTCAAATATTTTGGAAAATATTGGTAAGGCAGTAATGGGGCGGAAATTCTCAAATTGACTGGGGTCACCTTTCTTATAAACAGGAACCGCACGTGATATCTTCAAGTAAATATGTGAGCTAAATCTGTTAGTAAACACCATTTTTCTATATTGCATTGAAGACGTGAAAATAGAGATTCAAAGTATGACTGTTAGGAATGTTAATTGTAGTTTTCATATAATTAGAGAAATATTTAAATTTATAAAGCCATTTGAGGGATGGGCTTCGACGAAATTTTCTATAATAAGCATTCTTTTTTTTAATAAGCAAAAGTATAACAGGAGTTATCCAAGGCTTTCGAGCTCTAGTATTGGAAGAATCGCAAGAAGGGGATTTTAAAGGAAAGTATCGATCATAGCCGAATTGGAAATGAGAAAGAAAAGATGCAAATATAGATTAGTATCAGTAGGGTTAGATAGAAGAAAGTTCCAATCACTCAGAGGAAGATAAGATTGCAAAACTGTAAGTCTGTTGGGAGTAATTAATCTAGAGCGAAAACAAGATTTACGTGAAATAGTGGGAGTGTCTAAGTTAAAGATAGTGACCATCGGAAAATGAACAGTAATCGCTAAATCGAGAAAATGACTGAGAAGAATGGAGCTAGAATTAGAAAAACAAGAATCAATAGCTGAATAAGAATTGTAATGAAGAGAATAATGCGAAAAAGAAAATGTAGTAGGTAAAAGCCCAGAACGGAAAATAGGACCCAAAAAGAGATTTACAGAAGAGGAAGGCTTGCTTAGGTCAATATTAAATCACCCACTAAGATAGTAGTTTTACCAGAGGTTTGAAGATCGAGTAATACTGATGAAAGAAACGAACATACAGAAGATAAATTTCCAGATGGAGGGCGATATATTGATAATATAATTAGATTGTTATTAATTATAAGCGTTAAGGCCTCATAATCGGGCCTAACTAAACTATAATCAGAGGAAGTGAGAAAGAAAAGTGAGTGTAAAAGATAGACACAAATGCCTCCACTACGCTTATTGGCGCGGCTGACTGAGACAACCTGATAACCGGGAGTAGTAGGAATATCACTGGAATCATAAGTCCAACTCTCCGTAAATATAAGAATTTTTGGTTTTATCGCAAGAGTCTTGAGATTAGCTAACGTACAAGTTAAATTAGTGTTAATAATATAGTGCGGATATTTAAATAAAAAATAGAAAAATACCTATTAAATTGGTTACCGCACATATCAGTAATTTGAGAATTAATATTCTCGATAGAGATCGGGGGAGAAAAGTATTTTGTATGAATGTAAGACATAGCCAAATGAAAAAAAAATTGAGAAAAATGAAGAAAAGAAAAAAAGAAAAAAAAATAGAAAAAATAATGGTATTCCGTTAATGGCAGTTATACCAAAAAACAACCTCCAACAAACACAATTCCGGACGAAACAAGGCCGTGGATGAACGAAGCCAACGGCGGCTGGCACGAATCATTTACAGCAACAGGACGGAAACAGCCCAACAAATTGCAGTGCAGTTCAATGAGGGAGCATCCCAACTCATTTCGGCGCACACGGTGCTGAGCTGGGTTTAACAAACAGGCGGCCAGTACGGATACCTTCGCTGTCACTGCAAATTAGGAAAGCGCGCCTGCTATGGGCACTCAAGCATCGCCACTGGACAATGGATGAGTGGAAGAAGGTCGCCTGGTCCGACGAATCGCGGTTCCTATTTCATGCGGACGGCGGACTGCGCATCTGGCGCAGACAGCACGAGGCTATGGACCCATCCTGTCAGCAGACAACCGTACAGGCGGGTGGAGGAGGTGGGCTTGTCCGGGGTGTCTTCCCTTGGGACACATTGTGTCCTCTGATATCCGTAGACACATTCCTCAATGCGAGACACTACCTGAACATTGTTGCCAGCTCATTCGTGGCCAGCTCGTTCGTCCGATCTCAACCCGATCGAGCATTTATGGGATGAAGTGGAGAGAATCATCCGGCGTCATCCCACACTAACGTCCAACCTGGACCAAGCTGGCATTCCTCCGCAACGCTTTCAACACCTTGTTGAATCCATGCCAGCACGTATTCAGGCAGTTCTCGCCGCTAAAGGAGGCGCAACACGCTATTAGAGGGGTGTCTCTAATAAATTGGTCGTTCAGTGTAATAAGGCACTATTTTAAGTGAAAAATTAAATGAAATTTTAATCTGGAAAATAAAAGTTTTATCACATTTTTACAAAAGTTGCCCAACTGCTTACAATCAAATAAATTTCAATTGTCTATATTCTGATACATTCTTTTAGATAAAGCATCCCTTTGTTGTTGTAAAAAAGACTTTGCAAATTCCATTCTTGATAAATTATCCTTAAAAATTTTTATTTTACGGTCTCTTCTGTACAGATACGATTTGACAATTGAACGCAAGTAAAGTATATCCATTGGAGAATCCCATTCTGGACATGTAATTGATGATTTCGCAATAATTTCTGCAGCCTGCTCGCCAAGCAGCAGTTGTTCTTTTTTTTTTCAAATTCTTTCACATAACACGCTTGAATAACACTGTTCTGCCAATGCCAAATGTATCTGAAACCGTTGATATGACATTTCACATTTTAATGCTGCTACGGCACCTTCAATGTCCTTTTCGTCATCACGAATGTATCGTCTACTTCAGGGATCCTAAATATGTAATGCTGAGGCATTGTCTTCCTATTCACTCCATTTTTTTTTAAACTTATGATGATTTTTCGGATTTTCCACTGTATCTTGATATGTATTTAAAATCAGGACATGTGATTGTTTTAGATTCTGTAGTACTCTCTAGTTTTTTAACTTATATCAAATTTTTAATTACTTTAATTCACGCTTTTCGTGTACCGAAGTTCAGGAAACTTGCTTTTTGCAGTAGTTTGCAAAGACACCTGGTGACAATTATTCATGAACAATTCCATAATTATAATGATAGTTGTATTCAATAAACAACAACATGTTTACAATAAATTTAAGAATGTTATTAATTATTATTTAATACCTGTTTTTAAATTAAATAAAACTTGTCAATTTCACTGTCCCTATTGGTTCATATCCACCCCGTTTTACGTTAACGCGCCACTGCCCCTGACTATCCACGGAAGATTGGGCACGTTCCAAGATACCTGAACATTGTTGCCTTCCAAGTTATCGTGCGATGCCGCATTTTTTTCTTACATGTGATGTCTTCTTCATGAACGACAATGCTATACAACATATCGCGCACGCTTGGCTCAAATGTGGTTTAGCGAGCACGAAGATGAGGACCGCCTTTATCCTAGCCGCTCCAGAGCCCAGGTCTCAACCTCATAAAGACTGTTTGGTACAAGTTGGAACGACATATTCGACAGCGAGATCCTCTTCCAACAAATTTCATGAGAACTAAGGGAATGTCAAATGAAGGCCTGTTGTTCGCAAGTGCTTCAATACCTTATTATAGTTTATGCCAGCCCGCATACATTTGGTACTCGGGGCAACGGGAACCCACTAAAATATTAAATACACATTTCTAATTCTTTGACCACTATGTGTTAAAACCACATCCAGCTGAAAAAGTTACGATTGTACGTAATACACAGAAATTATGGATTCAAAATAAAATTTCCATTTTTTTTGAGTGGACTGATCAAAAGTGTCATCTAATCAGGGAGCTCGTTTTGTTAACCTGATCAGTAAATAATAAACTAAAAATGAATTTTTTTTTCTCCAGCATTTTTAAATTGAGATGCAAATCGAATAATTGTTATGTGTGTTTCTTTGCAAGGCCAACGAAATTATGTTTATCTCTCCAAGATATTTGTAAGTGCGATAGAATAAAACGAAACGGCGGAGCGCTAGATAAAACATTCTCTCGTGCAATTTATATTAGAAAGACATTTTTATGTCATTACCGTAAAGCTGCTATGGTAGAAAAACGGTCGTTTAAAAAATTAGTCTCTTAATTAAGATTAATCCTTCGTGAAACGGAAAGAGATTTTTTTCAAAGTGATGTTAATTTCAAAAATAAACAAAATTTCTCATTAAAACATTTAAATCTTAATTATGGGAAATGACGTTGTCGAAAAACTAATACGCGAAGTTCGAATCCTGTGTTTAGCCCATGGCTCTTCTTGAAAGTCGAATGTTTATAAATTAGTCCGTAGCTCATTCATCAACTCTCCAGCATTACCACTTAAAGAGTGCTACATGGTACATTCTGTGAAATTTTTATTAAATTGCACATGACAAAATTTTAAATTTAGTATTTTTCCTGAATTGAAATAAAAAAAATTTTATTTACACATATGAGGTGAGTTCCACGATAGGAGAAGCGAGAAGGAAACAGATTACCAAATGCGTAAAAGAAGTGTAACCAGGGGATGAGCACTGAGTATTTGTAAATCTAAGTTTCGTAACTTTTCATCCAATTATTTAAAGGCCTTCATACCGCATTGCTAAGATGAGTAAATATTGTTCAAATGCGACATTCTCTTTTGCATATCCTGTATAATGAAGGAATCCTGCTCGATATTGAGAGCAACCATTTAAAAGAATACATTTTGTTTCACTTTACAGTTCTTAAAAGAATGCAGAAAATAACCCACTTTTCCATATGTGAAAATCAAATGTTTGTGGAATGGCCTATAGTACCGACGTCTAGATCTTTAAACAAACAGTTCGTCAGCAGCAGCGTCTTCACGCAATAACCGTCCTAAGAAGGTAAACAATCAACAGAAAGAAGATTGGCAAAGAACTAGAGCACCTCAAAGAGCCAGCGTCAAACATGTTGTATACAACCGTTGCTTCTTCAAAATCATTTTCTCATGCATAAACAGCCTTTATTCAAATATTTATCCAAAGCATTTTTCAAATATTCATCCGCTTGTTACCTTATTCCCTTAGCCTCGCACTTTCGCCACTTCTATGGGAAGAAACAATCATTGTTTTCTCTGAAATAATGAAAGGTTGAAGCACGTGTGAGGTTGAAACAAAAATATTGACACAAACCAAAATCTATGCTCAAAGCAGTATTCGGCTAGAGAATTTTTATTTTCATATCCTTTTCACTATTTCAATGACAACCAAAATCATATATTTTCATTCAGAGGGCAGAAGATAATTTAAATTTGTTGCACAGTGTTATTTGGAAGAGTCGATGCCATTGCAAATAAAGGTGTTTTTTCTTCCAGAGGAGGACCGGTGCGCTATTAGGGATGTATATAATTTCGTCCATTGAATGTGGAGCCTTTGCAAAGTTCCTAATTAGTAAGAAAACCCGCTGCAAAATTTCAACGAGCATAAACCTATTAAGGGTAGGTTACAAGATGAAAAGTGATTTTGTTTAATGGTACGTTACATGGTGTTCCTTTCTAAAATGGTCTAAGGTAAACGACCGTATCTCTCGAATTTTTCATCCGAGGTGTTTGGTAAGAAATGCGAGTATCCAGAAAACACGGGAATTCGTTTCGCCTCTACATGATCTTTGCACCGTGGGAGCAAATATGGGACCGAAAGTACCGTTATGCAATGTATCGGCGAGCATCTATGATATTCTTCGTTGAAATTCTGCTACAATTTCTGCCACGTCAAATCCTGCACTTCGGTTGGTGTAAAATAGTAGGTGTACCAGTTAATGATGCAGATTAAGTACTCAAAGAAAAATCGACAATTTCAAGAGAAACTTCAAAAATATTTTATTCAAGCTAGCTACTTATCCACCGTCTTTCAGATAATTTGTAGATACCGTCCCAGTATCTAAACCCCTGTCACAAACTTCTGATGGTGATTCCCCACAGCGAGATGAAAACAAAAGTTCATATAAACATGATTCGGATATCCGCAGTTAAAAGTGAAGTTTCCTCAACTGGTTTCGTACTCTGTGGATGGCAGGTGACATGCGGAGAAGCTACAACAAATTCTTGAAATGACGTCCTCTTTATTGGTTACAAGATTTTCTTCCGCGCGCAGTTTGCGCGGTAATTAGTTGCAAAGCGCGCATATTTAAAATTCATTTAATATTGTTGCAAAACTCGCACATTCAAATTGTTTCGTGTGACGAAGTCAGATGTTTTCCTTTATTTATGGCTTGATAAAAATTGTTGCTCAGACAAGGATGGTCAGGTGACTTTTCAGTTCCAGCGTGTGCTTCAAGCCAACGCCAACAATGCTTAAACTTGCCACAACAGTGCAAAATGCGGAAATCTCGTAAACGGTTCGTTATCCGAACCATGTTTATGTGAATTTTTGTTTTCATCTCGCTGTGGGGAATCACCACCAGACGTTTGTGACAGGGGTTTAGATACACCCTGTAGAAATGGCAAAACATTCAGAGACCCTTTCTTCCACTTCTTCGTACGTTTCGAAGTGCTGCTCAGAAAGTGCGTGTGCCATCGATTGGAACAAGTGGTAATCTGAAGGAGCAAATTCTGTTGATTACAACCGTGGATCAATACTTCCCAGGCAAGATCTTTTAACGTGTCTTTAAATGTTTTTGAAGTGTGTGATGGTGCGTTATCATGAAGCGAAATGTACTTTGCCGTGTCTTCTGGCCTATGCTGATCGATTGACGTTCAAAGAATAGTTCAAATTGATTATTTGTTGTCGGTAGCGATGATTATTAACCTGGTTTTAAAAGTTCATAATACACCACACTTTCCTGATCCCACCAAACGCGTAGAATTTGCATCACTTTTAAAGCGTTTAAACCAGCGTTCACAACTATCTTGAAAGGGAGCATGTTCTCCATAGCTCACGAAGTATACGATAACTTTCAGCAGCACTTTTCTTTAAAATAAAGTAATGAATTAACAATTCCCGCAAAGGTTCTTTTTTTGACACGGACTGCGACATGTTTAAGCGTAAAATATTCTACGTTGTTAACACCTGCAGATAATTTGACATATGAAGTTTTGAAGCTTGTTTTCAATACAACAACACATCATGCATATCAAATCGCATATATATGAACATAAGTGTAATTCTATCTATTGAAAAAAAATCTGCATTATTAACCGGTGCACTTGGTACACGGGATTCTTGATAACTGTTCCACATGTAAGTACGACGTTTCAAGTTCTGGTTGAAGTTAGCATTCGGTTTTCCATATACATTACTTTATGAGTGTAATGGCAGATTGGTAAAATAATCCGTCGACACAATTGTCTTACAGTTGCAGGAAAAAGTTCTGGTACATATCAAGTTAATTGTTTCAGTGGATTGTCGGATTCGTGAAGAAGATAGATCCAAACATGCACATCATGTTATGGATAATGCAGCGCCAAACTTTGAAATTTGGACTTGGTGGTTCTTTCCAAATTGTAAGAAGCAGAAATTCTAACAGTCACATCAAGCTGACCGATGCTTTTGGCTCCTTCTGTGTTTTAAACGCCGCAGCAATCATACGGGCCGTAATGAATTATGAATAATGAATTATTTTCTACATGTCAATAAACTCTAATTAAGTGCTTGAGAAGTACGGCCATTTACTTTTGACCATTTTACATTGTTGATCTGCCTACTACGGTCAGGGGACTTTTCACTCCCGTGACCGTCTCTCTCGTCGGCTGGGATAAATAGATTCTAATTCCGAGTTTCATGATAATTATACTCATGAAAGTTTCATTTACAAACTTTTGCTGGGAAATCTAATTTGTTTTCACTATAGATTAGGCAATTTAACGAAATAAAATTAGCTTAATCAATTAATCAGTTTTCAAAGAGAATAAACAACAATGGTGTTTTGGAATGTAGAATGACTGACTTGAGATATTTAATTTCTTAGAATAATTTTGAACACTTTTTCCCAAACTTAAGATAGAGAAAATTCTATCTATACCACATAACAAATTATCTTAATGTTCAATCACAGGATCGCGACATAAGATCATTCGCCAAATTTCTTTAAGGAAAAGGCATCGATTTGCATGTATTGAAAGCAATATAAACTTGAAGAATGAATTTACAATAATGGACCAGATTTTTGTGCTTATGGCTCAGAAAGCAATCATTGGAATTACCAAGATATCTTCCAGAGCATAACCTTTAATTCTGATGGATGATGGTCGTTTGGAATGGTCCCATCGGATTACTTGGCACTCCATTAGATGAAATTTCAAATTGCTTAAAGCCGAGTGTAAAGGAATAAAAACATTTCGCAATACGCTCGGCGGTGAATTTAAAAGGGGATTCTCGATTTAAGAATTGATTAAATTCTACATCAAGCGTGTTTCTGAAAGTAATTTGTTGGCCCGTTTTATGAATCGGCAACTTTTATCGCTATTGCTTTTAAACATATAAACTTTGAATGGGAAAAATCTCATTTTAGTATATCCCTACACATTATTGATTTGTAGCTCAGTAATGTTTAATTCAATTTTAAGGCAATTAGATTATTCTTTGGAATTATTCATATATTATTCAAAGTTTTTCCCATTTCTAAACTGGCGTTGACTCAAATTTTTTTTATTGACATGAAATACTTCGTTTATCGTTATTAACTTTGAATACTTATTTCTGACTGAAATCTTTTATTTCGATTTCCAGTTTAAAATTACAGAAGATAAAGGTAACGATTTCTGAAAGTCATGAATTTCAGGGTATCACCTCCATCATTTTTGAGCATTGACGACGATTTTTTTCTTCAACGGAATACTTCTGAAATTTTATAAGGGAAATTTACCACTAAGGGATTATCGGAAGGTTTTTTAAGCGAAAAAACTTTTTGTAGATTTTGAAAAAATGGGCCCAGTTTTCTAATGATTTGCAAGTATATAACATGCTTCTTGTGCATATCCTGAAATTTACGAGGGGGAAAAGAAACGAACAATTTCGATAAATCTTAGCACGTTTTAAAAATAGTAGCGCCTCCAGCTACTTCAAGCATTAATCTCGTTGATGATGTCGACGATGAGTAAAAATAATATAAAGCAAACATTAAAAAATAAAAACAGAATATCTAACTTACGTTCAAAACGCTTTACGAAATGATAATTCGACGATGCCTGTACACGTTCAGTTAATTCTTTTGTCTTTCGTTCTTTTGACTTGCATTACGTTAAACATCTTCAAGATAAATCCGTCTCTTGTTTACTCAAGAAAATTTTCACTTGCAATCATTTTCCTTTTTTTCTGTAAAGGAAAATAGTCTTTAGTTTTGTTTTTAATACTTTTAGAATTCCTTCTCGCAATATACTTTTTATGAAGAGAGATTCAAATAACAAGCTAACATTCGCCACAAACTGGCTACTCTTTCAAAACAAAATAACAATTTCATTGGTTTCTTTTATTGAATGTTTCAGCTACCCCGTCTTTCGGGGTTGGTGCTCTTTCTCATGTACATGTACCTAGGGAGGGATTCATGATTCCATTTTTCCGAAGCTCTTTATCGTCTTTTTTATCCTGTGATTGTCTTAACCAGAATTCCTAATTTTAAAAACTGTAGTGAAGGTTTGGTCGCGTTCTTGCTTTTTATCCTTTTTTAAACTTTTTTTTTAATTGAAGGGTCCACAGCAAAAACCATCAAGGTCCATGAGACCAAATTTTTTCAGAAGAGCAAAAACAAAGTTTCAAGTCTCCTAGTGTTAATGTACCAGTAATAAATGAATGAAAATAATACTGCCTTATATTTAGAACATTATTTATTAATTAAAAATGAAAAAAAAACGTTTTACAAAATTTTACAGAAATGAAAACACGTTGGGGTCGTCGGCATACTCTGGATCTTCACCATTGTTTTATCCGTCTGGAATTAGCTTGTCATAGAAACTCTTTGCAGGTGGATTCGTCAGAAATTGCTTCAGATGCTGCAAATCTTGATATACTTTACAGCTTTGCAGTTTGAAGTTCTCGAGGACCTTGATTACGTGCAGATGATGATGTACTTGCAGTATTTGGCTTTTTCTTTTTTCTCACAGCTTGTGAGGAAAAGGAAGGACTGATATGGCCCACAAAACGACGCCCCAACTCCTCTTCGACACCACTACTCTCTGATAAGTCACTGATCATATTGTAAAGAATCTGTATCGCTCGAAATAATAAAAGAATGGAAAAATAAAAGGCGCGGATAGCATCAATGTAAGCTAACTGCAGACAACATTACATTGCATGGTTCGGAAACTTGTTTTCTTGGAATTGTTTGTGCGGAGTAAAGTCTGTCCGAACAAAGATATCGTTGTAGACCAAACCAATCAATCCAATTATAATGACGGTTTAGTTCATTAGAGGTGGGTATTCCAGCAGAACAATGCTCGACTGAAAACAACATGATACTGATGAGAAAACTATGAGCGTCGCTGCCATCTCGTGGTGGACTCTGAACGTTCTTTCCTTTAACTTTTTGGGCTCTGATGCTTATTGCATTGTATGCCATATTCTTTTTTACACGATTCAAAGAAATAGTGATGGTTCTGTAATGTTTCGTCTTTTCACATGATAGTACTCCCTAAACACCAACAGATGGCATTGCCACCTCAAAATCAATCAATAGTGGACCATGATGGTTTTTGTAGTGGAGCCTTCAATTGTATGTATTGGTTATTTATGTCAGTTTGTTTTGCCCTAAAGTGAAACATGACGAGCAAGGATATTAATACAAAGTACAGGATCATTACAAATGATTCATCGGATTTAGATATTTTATAATTTCCAAGTTATGGATCACACTCGATGATTACGATTGAAATCGTACTCTATACAGCTAATGCAATTTACAGCAGGACGATTGCGTTAAGCGATACGAATTTTGTAATTGCGTGCAGGACAATGATTATACACCCCGTTTCAGTGAAAAATCGACATTTCATTTCCATGTCTCAATGTTCAGATATGCGACATGGAAACTCCTAGTACTTTTGTGAGGATTCACCAAGACCCGCTGGATTGGGCGATGTAATGGGGGTGACGTAGCACTGTTCAGATGTCTCAAGTTTAATTTAATTATTGGGTTTGTTTTCTTGGTGACGTTAAAACAATGTTTTTTCTATTGGGGGTAAGTGCCACCAGCTATTATGCAAGTACAGCTTTTTGAAATCCGACAAATCATTTAGAATAATTGTTAAGTTATATAATATAATGATATAAAATAATAATAAAATCAGTTGAGAATGCGTGGTACGATATTAGTAAAACGATGTTAATTAAAAACATCGTTACTGTATTTTAGTAGTCGGTCTTTCTGTTGCCAGTTTTTTCTAATTTCTTGAATTTTTGACTTCAGATTCAGAAAGAACACCAAAAAGTTAATGAAAGTTATAATGGGGACTCATGTGCTATCTATTCGGGAACATGGTCAAAGTGGTGGCTAAAGTAAACATTTTGGCCGTGTTCCCGAAAAGATAGGCCTATTAATTATTTTACTTACTTTTTGGTGCTCTCTCCGAATCTGAAGTCAAATAAAAAAAATTCGAAAAAAAGTGGCAGCAGAACGACCGACATCTCGAACACAGTAATGATATTTTTAATTAAAATCGTTATGGTAAAGCAGTAACACTCATTCCAAACTGGTTTGATTTTGAGTTCATATTCGGATAGAGCATCAAAAAGAAAGTAAAAGTTATATGGGCAAATATGTTCCCGAAAGGATAGGACACGTGTGCCTGTTATAACTTTTACTTACATTTTGATTGCCTATCCGAATCTGAAGTCAAAATCAAAAAATCAAAAAAAAAATTGGAAACAGAACGACCGACTTCGCAGATCCAATAACGACGTTTTTAACATCTTTAATCAAATAAGACAATAAACTAAATGTTTTTATTTATTACAACGAATCGGGCTATTGTGACTAAAAAGAACTGTGCCAAGTGAATTCCCTGAGTATCATAAAAACCTTACATGATAAAAAAATCGCCTGAAAATCGATTTTGAATGCTCCAAGATATTCTACTATAATCGATCAATGCTACTGATTTTGAATACCATATAAAAAAATTTCATGTAAAGCCACGTGTGATCATCTCGCTCACATTAGGTGCAGTCCTCCTAGTATTTGCATATTACACACCGTTTCTAACTAATATTTGAGGTTTCATAAAATTATATAATTTGTCGATATGGAAGGACTCAACGCTTTTTCCACGAACGTTGTTTCTGGCTTTTGCAAGGAGAAAGCGAAAGACGAAGAACTATTAAGTAAATTAAAATATATAATTAGTTCAAATATTTTCTACAATCTCAAATAAAATACAATTAAATTGAAATTTTAAAAGCTGTAAATTACTTGCAACTCATAACCTGTATCAGAAGCAACAAAAAAAATTTTTGAACGAGTACTGATTAGATAAATTTTACGTCTAAAAGCTCCGAACTAATTAATTTATAATATAGAGACTGAAATTAATTTGTTTAATAATGACATGGTTAATCGATAAGTTTAGTGATTTAACCTGAAATTACGTTGTTGATTTATGGACTAGTTCAAGAATTCATTTGGGAAAGGAAGGGTAATGCTCTCGATTCATTAAAACGACTCGAGTTAGCAGGATCTCCAACTCCCCTTCATCTTTGGATTTCTCAAAGCAAGAAATTTTAATATAGCAGACGAATCAAAAGAAAATTTGAAATTATTATTTACTTAGAAATTCCACATAGTTTAGAAAATTTTAAAATATTTACATTGCTTTCAAGAAAGTTATGTCTTTTCATCAAGGAAATTAATTCGTTTGAATATTCATCAAAATTAATTTGTCTAGCCGGCTCGGTGACCGAAGGAGCTAGTGCGAACGGTTTCTAAGTCTCACGTCCGCCTTTGAGCTTACGTTTGCCACCAACATATGTTAAGATTTTAGTCATGTAAAAGGGCGCAAATGACCTAGAAGTTAATGCTCCCCAGATTCTAATTAACTAATAAGCCTAAGGTGTCAGTTAAAAGTTTAAACAAATCTATATTAAACGAATAGTGCGACTGACTTAATTAATACTGTAGGGATCGGTTACGCAACGTAAAAGAAACTAATTAAGGAGCACTCACTTAATACAGGCATTGGAGCTTAGAGCCCAAACTCACCATTTTGAATCCGATGAATTATTGAACCCCTGTGGGAGAATACTTATTTTATGTTGTAAGGTGGATATGTGGTGATAATTATTTTTTTATGCGGTAATTGACATATTACCCAGTCCTTTACAGCCAACATAGATAACTATTACCAGATAACAGCCTTCACAAATTTTGCTGTTGAACCTAAAATAAAAATGACCTTTTGAAGTGGAGTCTATCTTGGGGCCACGCAAATCCCCTAAAAACAGAAATACACTGATTGATCATTTGAAACCAGACACCTCTCGCAGTGTAGAAATTTTTTATATTTATATTGGCACCCTTTGCCGTAATGACAGCCTGCAGACATCGTGGCTTACTCTCCACAATTTCTGAGCGAATTGTCTATGTTCGCCACTCCTCAACTAGTTTATGCCTCTCTTGTATTTGGACTCGATGTTCTTATTCATTGCAGGGATAGTGGGATTTTGAAATGACCAATTCAGTTGTTGTACGTTCATTCCTTCAAAGCAATCGGTGACAGCTCGCTATTTGTGGTAACGTGCATTATCCTGTTGACGCTAGCAGTGGAGTGCACCACTTGCTAGAAGTTTTCTCGAAAGTGTGTCCTGTATTACGCCGCTTTTGAGGACTGATTCTGATGTTGGTCTCTATCTGTTTGATGCTCTAACTAGTAAATGTTCTACTGTATCACCACGATAGCGTGATTGTTCCCGCTCCTCTAGCTTTTACTTTCGGATAATATTGTCGGTTGATATTTTAGAGCGCGTCAACTGGTTGGTCATTTTGCGACCAAATCTAATCTAAACTGAAACGCAGAATAAGGGTTTTAGAGAAAAAAAAACTGAAAATGCGAATTATAAAATAACAACAAGACGGGATCAACACGTATCTATTTAACTTTCACAGAACATAGAAAACCCACACCTCATACATAATCAAAATCTTACAAACCACAAAGGAACTAGAAGCAACATAAAACATTCAAACCAGCAAAACCACAATAAAAACAAAGAGATAAAAACTATCACCAGGATTACAAACTATGTATGATCTTATTAAAAAATATATAAAAAGAGATATTTTGGTTAAAAAACAAGTCGGAGTTGAAAATTTAGCAATTCAAATCCATGAAAATTGATTTATCTTTCGATTAAATTAAATTGAAAAATTAAATATTATTAAATTAAAATTAATTTTTTTGTATATTCGGCCATCACGTTGCTATTAGTGTAGAGGTTAGTTATGTCAAGGGACATTAGGGAGAGATGTTCGTCAGTATTAATGTTGGAGAGGGAATTAGTTAAGGCAAGTGAGTTGGGGACATTGTATGTGTTAGGGAGGATCTTGAGGTTATAGAGGAAGGTAGAAAGGGATTTGGCAACGAGATGCGCAGGGGCGGGTGAGTAATTAACAACGGGACGGATAGGCATATTGGGTTTATGGATCTTGATGAGGGCGTTAAGGTTGGGGGGTCAGGGTTTAGGAGGGACAAGGCGGCGTAGGTACTTGAATCGAGGGGACTTATTGATGACGGAAACGATGGCCCGAGGGAATTTAGGGGTCGGGTCAGAAGGAAGGGATATAAAATTGTTTGAGGCGATAAAGTCGAGGACTTTATCGTTGTAAATAGGG
>JAHWFO010050687.1:1719200-1729858 GCA_023313115.1 Rhysida immarginata | reverse complement strand
CTATCAATACACATGGGCTGAAAGCAATTTTGAATTGTATATTAGCGCTAACTTAATATATTATAGTAATTATGGACAGAAAAACTATCCATTATTGACAGTACTATTATAGTAATTATAGCACCCAGGTGGTCAGGTGACTTTTTCGCTTCCAGGCCTTGTTATCTCGTTGGCCTTGAGCACCACCAGTTCGACGTAACAACGTTTTATCTTTTCCATGTTCAGGCCTGGTAGTTTCTAGAAGGCCTGATTTTGGCAATCAGTTTTATTTCGTTTGTTGGAAACAATGAAGATTACAATATTGCTTCGACTAAGAAGATCAGGTGACTTTTCAGTCGCAGGGCATGTCTTTTTCGTCAGCCACGATGCTTGCTTTAATAATTCACGTTTTTAGGGGAATAGTTATAAAAAGTAATAAATAAATAAATAAATAAATAAATAAATAAATAAATAAATAAAAACCATTATTATTTCTTTTTTTATTAAAATCTTTGGAGATATGTAAGAAATTGTTCTAAAACAAATAAGAGAATACAACTTCGAGGGCGTGCAGCTGCTCAAGCTTTTGCTGAAAAGGTGAAGGTACTAGAGAAAATTTATTTTTCATATTGTTTTGTAAAAGAACTAGAGAAGTTATAGATAATGTTTATCTAAACATATTAGAAAATTATAAAGATCTCAACTGATTGTGTGAGAGGACAATCCTTGCTGCTAAAACTGTTACTGTCAATATAAACAAGAACATTCAGGAGATGATTTCACGCTCTCTGAATGAATGCAATTCTATTGAAACTGTTACATGTTGATGAGGGACGTTGCTGAGGCTGTAAACAGAATTCCTCAGTTCTCTCAATCCAACTATGAAGATCTTCTTAATATATACGGAAAAAAATTCAATAATCATAGTCTTTCTTTGATATTCTAAAATGTTAAGGATGCAATGTCGAATTTTCCTGGGCAAACCCAATTAGACACAAGATTCCGGTGAGATCATCTTAAAGAATTCTATTCGTTTTTCCAAAGTGAATATATACAGGGTGAGTCAAAAGTCGCAGTACACCCTGTTTTTTCAAAAACCTTTCAAGAATTGGGAAATCTGAATATTCCAGTAAAGTGTGGGTGAGGTGGTCTATCTTTTACGGTATGTACCGAACATGGCCGCCATCTTGAAATCGGCCATCTTGAATCTAAGTCAATTTTTAAATGGAAAGGGGGTTGTCAAATAACATCAGCATTTTCTGACAATTTCATTCCTGTAAACAGATTTGAAGTAGCAGTTATGGTTCAAAAGTTACAACACATTTTGTTTGGAATTACAGGCTGGACTGTTCTCCATAAAGGACAGTCATTTAATGTATTCAACATGGTATCCCTCTTGGTCAAGGCACACTTGAAGACACTGAATCAAATCGTCATGCACTCGCAGAAGGATTTACGCAGAAATGCTGGCGCACGCTTCTTCAATGCGTTGCTGGAGATGGTGTCTGTTTCTGATTTTTTCTGCGTATACGAGTTGCTTTAAATGACCCCACAGATAAAAGTCAAGTGGTGTGAGATCAGATGGCCTGGGTGGGCATTCCACAGCACCAAGTCGGCCAATCCAATGACCAGGAAATTGAACATCTAACCACTGAACAAGACACCTTGTGCAAAAGAGGGATCTTGTCGATGGTGCTCTAGGGCCCAAATGCAAAACTGCATACGTCTGTCTGGGCCATCCTCTGCTAGTTGCTGGTGTATCTGAATCTTGAATGGATGCCATTGATGAGCATGAAGGATTCGTACGATCGATGACTGGCTGAATCCACTTTCTGCTGACAAACGTCGTGTGCTGCGTTGTGGGCTCTTGACGAAGGACACCCAAACCAATGTTGAGGTTGTCTCGTCAGTAGCACTTATTGGACGGCCACTCCGTGCCTAGTCAAACACAATCCCAGTTTCTCGGAATTTCTTAATTAAGCACCTGACAGTGTTGTGTGAAATTGGAGTTCTTTCTGGGTGCCGATTGTTAAAATCTGCAGCTATGACACGGAAACTTCGTTCTCCGGACATCAAAATGACCTCAATTCTCTCCTCCGCGGTCAAAAACCATCTTCAGTTACCTGCTACAAAATTAAACAAAATGTATTGTAACTTTTGAACCATAATTGCTACTTCAAATCTGTTTACAGGAATGAAATTGTCAGAAAATGCTGATGTTATTTGATGTCACACGACCCCCCTTTCCATTTAAAAAAATTGACTTAGATTCAAGATGGCTGATTTCATGATGGCGGCCATGCTCGGTACATACCGTAAAAGATAGACCACCTCATCCATACCTTACTGGAATATTCAGATATCCCAATTCCTGCAAGGTTTTCGAAAAAACAGGGTGTACTGCGACTTTTGACTCACCCTGTACTTTATTAAGGATTTTTCATGTGTTCTTCTTTATAATCATATTCAGATATTGCAGAATTTCATCAAACAAACAGCCCGAGCAACGCCTTTTATTTACTGTTTAAACTTTTGAATCATTACATATAAATAATATGATTAAATATTTTCATTCGTTTGGTGGCAATATTTAATTTGCTGACAAACTTTGATTTTATTGGGAACTTTCATTACTGTAAATTCGATATTATAAACACCGCTGCATATAAAATATCTGAAGAAAAACACTACTAATCTGTGGATGAAAATGAAGGGAAATAAAGGAAAACCACAAATTAATTTTAAATACCACACTTAAGTAATTTCTAAAATGATTATCACGCTGAGGTACTTTCTCCTTAAAATATATACAAGTCTTGTATGTATAAAATAATCCTATTTGTTAAAAAGAACTTATTTTTCCACCTGGATGTATGAGCTTATATGCTCTCATGTTACCACTCTCAACGTTTCTTCCAACGTGACAGCAGATTCACCCAACGACTAAGTGTTTTTATCCACTTCCGTTGCTTTATAGACATTTTTACTCGCTCCTGAATGTTTGTGATGGTCTTATTTTCTGCCAAAAGAAAACTCAATTTATGTTCTTTGTGTGTGACGGACATCATTGTCAGACTCGTTTCATATCTAGAGCTTTGTTTTGAAAGCTGTTTTGTTGCCACCTACTGGAAGACAATGAAATTAAAATATAGTGGTACGGGAATATTTCTAGGATGCTGCATATAAAATATTTTTTATTTTTTTAACAAAAATTGTGAAAATGAGATTGTGTTACCTTGCTTACTGAATGCCCACTAAATATATCTAAATAAATAGTAGCTTCAGAATTATTAAATCTAATGAAGATATTTTCAATCATGTATAAAGTGATACTTATTGCAAAGAGAACGAAAGCAATCGCAAATTTAAAATATTAACTTAATTAAAACGCAATGCAAATGTTTGCCTAAAATATCTCTTTAAAATGCTCTTGTTAAAATTCTAATTAGAATATAAGCAAAAATTATAAAGAGATAGGTAAGCTAAAAAAAAAAGTATAGAAAATTTATTGTTGAACTTTATTTTGTTTAACAAAGAAAAAAAATCGTGATGCCTTTTACTTCTTTAATTACACAAAAAAAACTATCTGTATTCAGTAGGAATATATGTTACGCCAAGAGCTTAGTGGTAGTAGAAGTTTGCCAGAATTAATTAGTTATGCTTATACTTTCCAGGTGACTTATTTTTTTAAAGCATAAGGCTTTGTCAGAGCGAATTAATGGAAATGCACCAAGTCGTGGCTCCCAGCCAAGATTAGATCATAATGGAAGGAAATGATGTCAGGCGGCCATTGAGAAAGAGCACCCTCCACGTGACAAGTGTCATTATCACGGGGACTTTCATGTAGTGTGAACGTAGAGCGCCACATAATCAGAAAGGGAAATTTTAAAATGCCTACTAAAGAGAAAACCTATTTAGTATCTAATTTTTCCGTGGTTGCGTTTAGGGAACAACCTGTGGTAGGAGTGGAAGTTCCTTGCTCCTATGTCGATGCAGACGAGGACGATGACGAGAAGGAGGAGGAGTGTGAACAGCCTGCAATGAGAATATATGCTTAAAATTTAATTAATTGAAAGCTGCTTGGTAAAAGCGAATGTTGTAATTAGTGTTTTAGACAGTAGGGAAAAGCCCCTTCACAGAGAGGAATTAAAATTTCCTTCATAATTGAAGTGAGCCTTTGTCATATTAAAGTGAACTTGTATGCTTTTATTACTTTCTTACTTCTTAATACTTTAATATGTAAAATGTTCCAAAATGACAGCTGAATAATAAATATTCTAATTAAAATACAAACACTCATTTAATATTTAATAATAATAATAATAATAATAATAATAATAATAATAATAATAATAATAATAAGTGAAACGTTATATAATTACGTGCTTTGCATTTTCTATTAGATTCTCTGGAAAACTGTAAAAAATGTCCAATCAAGGGATCCCGGATCATAGGCATACCGAAGAATATTTCTAATGTAGCATAGTTAGAAAATTACGAAAATTGTTTTTTAATAATGAAAGGGAAAAAAGCATTTTCAAGCAATTTCAAGGAGACTATAGCATCAATTTCCCAAATCGGATTTGGATATAAATATATTTTTGTAATAATTATTTTTTTATTTTTATCTATCTATATACAGGGTGACGAAAAACAAATGGTAGATAATAATACACTTAATAAATCATGGTATAGTGATGCATTTTTTCCCTATGAACATGGGTCCGAATTTGAACGCTAACTGAGATATGAACAGAAATAAAAATGCCGCCACCAAGATCAACATGTTAATAACTCAGGTTCTATAAAATCTAGGACGATCACATTTGGGGGAATAATAGGGTACATAAAACTGCGTATACCGTTAAAATTTGATCGAATTCCAACGAGTAATTTCCGAGTAACGCACTCAACATCGTAACAAGTGCTGGTTAGTACTCGCTTATCAGCACTGTTAAGATTTTGAATGCGTAACTCGGAAACTTACTCGTTGGAATACGATCAGATTTTAACGTTATACATCACTATACCCTGATCTATTATCTGTATCATTATCTACCATTTGTTTTCCGTCACCCTGTATATAAAAGTGAGAGCTAAATTTTATACACTCACTCACTCATTCATTCATTCATCACGAAATTTCTATAACTATGAAGCCTACAAACTTAAAATTTGGCAAGTATATTTCTCTTGATTTCTAGGTGCTCGCTAAGAAAGGATTTTATTTTTTCTTTCATCCTTTTCGTTGTAGTTTAATTTTAAAATTCAATTTACCTGGAGCTGAATGAGTTTTTTGCCAGCGTTAAAAATTGTGACGTTTGCTTTGTTTAATGAAGACTTTTGCGATTGTTCCTTGAAGCAGTATCAAAAATGATCGCAAGTCTTTTGCGCGGGAATAAAGTGTATCTTTTATCTGAATGGGATTTTTGCCAGTGTCAGGCAAATTGTGGCATCGTTGTTTGTCTAATGAATTCTTTTGCGATCTTATGTAAAATGTCAATGGAGAAAGTTTATACGGATTCGGAAAAACTAACCTGGATAGCACCATTAAGACAGTATGGCAATAATCTGCTCTAGTCAATCTTTATTGATTTAACTCTGCTGAGCTAAAACTATTATACTTAGCTTCTTTTTTTTAATTCTATTTTCTTGGATATGTAGTTGATCGATGTCGGCGGTATTATTACGTTACAGCAAGTGGTACCTATGCGACCGAATGGGCCCTGTCTGTTTTCTTCATTTTTATACATAGTATACAATTATGGCCATGATACACTAGGAGGAGAGATGAGGACTCAAATCGTTCAGCACATTTTCCGTAATTGGCGGCGGTTCAAACCTTTTACTATGATGTCTTCTGAATATCCTTACAAAACCAAGCCAGCATATCTCACCGAAATATGCACGAAACTTTCGTGAACTAAGTGCAGATGAAGAGCTTTTTCTGTTTGAATTCCAAGTTTATTGGAATGGCTATTGTCTCATGAAAGTGGAAGAAGCTCTTGAAGGAGTGAAGAGACTGAAGTTTTCGTGCGATTTAATGAGAGGTCATTTTGATGTTCTAACAACATCATATGAAGAAAGTTTTTGTCAAACCCTAATAATGATTCTGAGATATCTTCGTCCGTCTAATATCTCCGTCCTTCAAGTAAAATCATTGCAACGGAACATTATTGACGCAATCATTACAGGGTCTAGTCACATTATTATGACCACCCCCTACGTTCGTCTGGAACGTGTTGGAAATTGGTTAGGTGACTATATAAGGTAGATTTCCACTGTGATAAAAATATATCACTCATTGCTGCAATGGGTAAGAAACGTGATTTATTTCGGAAACCGCGCAGTTTGTGAACTGTTCTCGTGCTGCTGTATTTAAAGTGTACCATCACTGGGAAAATGGGACCGTTCAGAATAAATGGTATGGGAACTGTGGAGCACCACGTGCCATTGATGAGAGAGGTGAAGGCCAACCAACTTACCGCTCAAACCAACGAGGGTGCTGCCAGACATGTCTCTAAAGCCACTGTACATAGAGGACCCTGCTATGTATGGGCCTCCGCAGCAGACGGATCATTACCGCACCCAAGCTGACGAAGGTTCATCGCCAAAAACTGGACCAATGAACCTTCAATTTGCCCAACAGTACAGAAACTGGACCACTTCTGACTGGAAAAAGATTGCCTTCTCCGATGAGTCACGATTTCCGCTCCATAGAAGTGACGGCCGTTGACTGGTGAGGAGAGAAACCTCCAAGAACAAGCATCCTGCAACCATTGTTGGACGAATCCAAGCTGGTGGCGACGGCGTCATGGTGTTGGGAGTGTACCCATGGTCATAATAATGTGTTTCTAAAGGTCAAGGTCATCCTATGCTATTCCAAATCATTCTAAATTATCCCAGCAACGCCGGATACAACTGCTAATTAAGTATAATTTGATAAGGAAAACATTCTTTATAAAAATCGTGGTATGTATATATGGCACAATTAATAGTCTGCAGCCTTTAATTTGATTTTCTTTAAGATCGAATGTAAGATGGATAATTTGTCCGTGTTTGGTACAATGACACGTGGTAAATCCTTTCGAACGAGGATCGTGACGTGCTCTAGCCTCTGTGATGGAGTTGAGTTTCGTCATTGTTCGAATGTCAATCTGGGGCGCTCACGTGGTTTCGGATAGACAAGAGAGACGAGCACGACGTGGTGGAGGTAAGAGGCATGGAACTAAGGCAGAGGAAAACGTGAGCACCGAGAATTTGCAGTCGTAGAATTCGCCTGTAAAAAGGTCTTCAAGAAGGGAAGCGAGGAGGCCTACCTCTTCAAGTGCTTGCGGCGTAAGATATGATGCGTCCGACGAGAAAAGAGACGTAAACGCATCTGCCACGGAGACGACGGGAAGACGTCGGGCATATGGCGAGGAATTCATCGCCACGCGAGAAAGCACAACGTCATGTGCGCTCCACGGGTCGCCAAGCTAGAGAAGGATGATTTTCACGGCTCAGCGGGGAAAAATGGCGACTCTACGTCTAGGGTGGAGGAATCAAGAGAGCACCAGCGAGCGAATTGTTGGTGTGCGAGCAACGGAAGGACTTTGAGAACTTTTGAGTTGAGTCGCGAGGTATGGCATATTTCTCTACTAAACCTCTCAGTAGTTAATTTGGAATACCTCGTAAAATATCAGTGCCTATTTTCGGTTTCGAACTGTGGTCGTTTGCTTGAAATATTCCCGTTCTTCTTCGACGAATTTCGCGAAGGAGGAGCAGGGGGAATTTTCCCACAGCTCTTGACAACCCTGTTTAATTAAGGTGTTTTTGCCAAGGACATTGGCTCAGCTTTATTGTTAGTGTTTGCGTCGCTGAGTTATCGAACCTTCTATTTCGTTACCTCTTCGTAACAAAATAGCACAGGCGAAGACGAGTAGTTTTTGCCAATAAAACTTTTGAACTAAGTTGAATTTTCGTCATCCGATAGTTTCCTTATTTAAGGAAAATTTTCTAACGTGCTTCTAACCTGCAAGGTCGACAGCATTCGTCAAAGATTTTGATCCGACCGGAAAAAGTGCAGTTAGCAAGTTAAGTCATATTATTGCTACCAGTTTTCATTTCTCTGCTACATATGCTTCATTGCGTTTTCGCCATCTATGTGTGTTGTGCTGTGTATAGTGTCTCTTCATTTTTTTTTGCCTCCGGAGTGAGGATAGTATTTGTGTTTGTGAGTGTAATAAGTGCTACTACAGTACATGTGTGAATTAAGTGCTTCATTTTAGCGAGTCAGTGAGTTACGTGCTTACGTCGTTTACATAGTGTGTGTTTTGGTGAGGGTATTTTTGGCTCCTTTGGTGATGTGTCACCAGAATCTGCTTATACGCTATAAATGAGCGTACTTCGTTGCAAATAGATCATTGTTGCGTCTATTAACATTATCATCTCATTTTTATGAAAGGCTTAGGAGATAAAAATAAACATTATAATAACAACATGCCACCAACCGCACAAATTGAAAAATATATCCGCGATTTGATTATTAACAAGTGAATGAACAAATACTTTTTCAAAAACAACGCTTTTGAAGCTTTTTTTCCCCAAGTTTACACGAGATATTTCATACGTTTCAGAGTGCATTAGCGACGATCCAAATTTGTATATGTTGGATGAACCAGATCCCCTGGAGGACGATCTTGTGATACTGAGACCAAAATTACTTCTACTACAAGTTCGGAATCTCCAAACAAATCGTATGGGAGAGTTTGTCAAAATGCATGTTCGTGGCGAGTGGTGACGCTGACTGCGGTGGAAGTCAGCTACCGACACTATCAGTGTTAGTAAAATTATTATTTCGTGATAATTCGTCTAAAAACAGTTTATAAAAATGAAAATAAGAAATTTCTTGATGAATATTTTCGTGATATTTCTTCTAATCATTTTCCATAAATAGCCCAAATTACTGTTTTGTTACTGGATGCAAGAGAGGACATGGAGATCTGCTCGCCAGAAGCACGCAAAAATATCAAAGCTTAACTAAATAAGCCCATTGATCAAATTGAAAAATTGAAGTGGAATTTAATACAATGTCTATAGAATTTTTTTTGGATAATAAGCTTTAACGGTAGAAGAACATCAAATGGATTATTCAAATGGAAGACATCTAATAAAAGTAAATTCATTTAATTAAAATTGAAAAAAAAATTTGGATAGAGAATCAATTTATGAAACTTTATGACATTTTAATAAGAAATTAATATTTTTTTAAAATTTACTAGCTGATATCCCCGGCGTTGCTTGGGCTCTTTGTTTGATGAAATTTTGCAGTATCTAAATGTGAATATTGTAACGGCCCATGTGTTAGCTTTCTCGTTAGCCTCGTCTCGCAGATAATGATGTTATCTGAAATAAATCAGACTTACTGTCTTTAGAATTAGATCAAACAGGGCTAAAGAATAATGTGTAACGACACTAAAATTAACACTATTCACCACTTGAATTGCGTCTCCTTAAATAGTGAGGGCTTGTTTATTAAGCAAGTTATATTGAAATTAGCCACAGTCAATCAAAAATTAAAAAAAATCAAGATTGTCGTACACAAAGTAAAATTTAAATGATCAGTTCTAATTAATAACTTCAACAAATCAACACAGATTAACTAAATAATTAAATCAAAGTCTTAAATAAAAGTTCAAGTCTGTCTAAGAAATAGAGTCTTGGTGAACGGGGGGTAAATTTCGTGCCAATAAAATTTATCCTTCCACCTTCTTCAATAAATCACAGTACGTTATCCTAAGAGTGTTTTTTCCATTCAATGATAGGAATGTCAACCTTTAAATACGTTTTGAAGTCTATGCAGGTAAGTTATCTTTTGTTTGGGTTTTTACTCTATATTCGTCTTTTATTATTTTTTCTCGTTTTAAATTATTTTTTCTCTTCTTCTCTTTTAATTTTCAAAATTACCAAGATATTTCTATAAAGTCTAAGTTCTCAATATCGTACATTTAAGTTTTCCAATTGGGAGGTTAACACTCTGGCAAATTCTCGGGATACGGCTGGAGGGATGACAGTACAGGTGTTTCTAGAAGGTGGTGGTTGAAACTACGTTGAAAGGAGGGGAGGGGATACTACGTACTGGGTTACACACGCTAATCAATCTTTCATACAGGAACAGTAAGGAATGGTTAGTATCGGGAGGGAACACGCGTTTGGATTCCCCCCCCCCTCCCGTAACGGTCATTTTCACTTGATAAAATCATCGCTTAAAGGAATGGTCCTCTCGTAAGCCAATAATCAGAAGTTGTCAGGTCAAAGTCGAAGGTAAGTATAATACAGTTCATCATCTATGTTATTCCTTAATTAAAACCTTTCTTCTTATTTTTTCTTTGATATTTCTAGTTTAAGTCATTAGAAGGGAAACGAAATAGTTCTTTAGCTATTCTTAATCTTATCGACATTATTTCTTCGAATAATTCTAAATTCTTTTTTTGAACGGATATTTATAAGAGAAAAGGACGAGACACAAAAACCCTGGAATGCAATAAATAGTTAATAAATACAACTGAAAAATAAAATAATAATTAACAAATAACAAAATAATTAATAAATATATAAGTAAAATCAAAATAAAACTAAAAAATCAAATAAAGAGCTGACGTTTCGGATAGAGCCTATCCTTTATCAAAGCAAAAAAG
>JAHWFO010050687.1:1670318-1699200 GCA_023313115.1 Rhysida immarginata | reverse complement strand
CAATGTATGACGTTTTTGCGCTCAGGCTTTGAGTATAGGTGGTGTTGTAATAACTCGGCTTCTATGGAGTTCATAGCCAGTTAATCATTCAATTTCTGCGCATGTATGTCCATTAGTTTCGGAGATAGGGGTTCTATGCGTGACTTTGTTCATATTCGGCAGTGCGATCACAAACAAACCATTTTCTGCGGTCACTGCCGGATATGAACTAAGTCCCGCATCGAACGCCTATCTCCGAAACTAATGAACGTATAGGCGCATAAATTGGAAGAATTAACAGGATTTGTACTCCCCGTAAGCCTTTCAATTTTCCTAGACATAGCTTGTATAGAAGACGATTTATTAGGCCAAGTTGCGAAACGCTTATTCCTTAGAGAACGATTTTCCAAGTTGTGCTCAATATTTCATTTATATCCTCCTTCTCTACGTATGTCCCATCCAATTTCTCCTAACGATGAAAGAGCTGTCGGAGTGATCCGTTTGGCCATAGAGGTACTATTCCACCCTACTTTGCTTCCAATGTTTGCCCTGAATCTTTATTTCGCTGCAGTATAGATACATCCAGCATTCGTCCATTATGACCAGGAGGCCGAGAATGTTGTCTGGATTGGTCGGCCTTGGCGCCAGAAGATTCGGCATCGCTTCAGAGATGTGTCTCGGAGGCGCTTTCTGGAATGGAGTGATCACAAATGTGGCATCAATTGTGGCACAATTTTTTTCATATGGCGTTCTGTGTGCAACACGCTTCAAATACGATATACACGGCGTCTCAAAAGTTTAGGAAATCGTGATTTTTAATGATTTCAAAGAATTATTGAATGAAAAACAAATATTAACTTTCCTAGCCGAATTATATCTTCAATCTAAGTTATAAAAGAAAACCACTGGCCTCTAGTTCATTATTTTAACAAAAATGAAAAATCCACAGTCTCAAAAGTTTAGGTAATTTAATGAGTTTGCGCAAAAAAAATATTGTTAATAGATAGTGTGCTTTCAAACCATGATGAATCACATGAAACACACTTTCATTCATTGTCATGATTAGTCTTCCAACCGATTCTGGCTTGAGATTATACCAAATATCTCCAATTGCTGATGCTAGTTCTGCTACTGAAGCAAAATGACGTAACGTGATGTCTCACGTTAAGAGCATTCTCAATGGGATTGAGGTTCGGACTTCTTGATGGCCATTTCCGACAATTAATTTGATCAATGGTTTGTGGTGCGAGATGTATAGATGGGCGCATTGTCCTGTTGGAACACTCGATTGGGTGCTCCTATCAGGTCAACCAATGGTAACAAAGGCTGGGACAGAACACGCTAACAATCTTCTGACTTCGTCTGTTAGAAAGAACTTCTAGACTTGTCACTCCATTAAATCTAACTGCACCCCACACCATGGCTAATCCACCGTCTTGTTATCAATTATAGAACACTTTGGATTATTTTCTTAAATCGTGCCAATAAAGATGATAACCGTCTGGACCATCTAAGTTCCACTTTTCTCATCACTAAAGAGCATAGCAGCCATTCGTCATTCCACGATATGTTCTCTCGTACCCACCGTGGACGTGCTTGAATATGCTCAAATTTCAACTGTGGTTGACATATTTTAACACGATATCAGTGTTGGGGTTGCTCTTAAACGCCTGTGAACTATAGCTTTGGATATTTTCAAGGTGGACTGTTGTGAAATTTGTATCACAGAAAGTCCCTGTTGAGTTGTCATTCGCAAAGCTGTGGACCATCTCTGTAAGATGTATAGTTAGGCCATCCAGATCGAGGTTTTGGGTTCGAATCTTCACCTCTACCTGTTATTTTGTAAATAGCAGATGCAGACCGTCCAAATTCCCTTGCTATTTCGCTCAGATTTTTCCAGAAAATGCTTTTAGCATCCAAATATTTCTAATTTCATCGGTGTGAATTGCTTCTCTTATAAGCTTTTACAAACAGCAATTGCTGTGTACTGGAAACGATTTCTGCGATATCCTTAGTAGAGTATTCTGAGTATTAAAGGTGATTTTTTGTAATTTGCATAAAAATTCATTCTTTGCCAACACCCCTACACACAATTACCTAAATTTTTTGAGACAGTGGATTTTTCATTTTTGTTAAAATCATCTTTAAAATAATAAATTAGAGGCCAGTGCTTTTGTTTTGTAACTTAGATTGAAGGTATAATTCGGTTAAAAAAGTTAATATTTGTTTTTCATTCAATAATTCTTTGAAATCATTAAAAAGCACGATTACCTAAACTTTTGAGATGCAGGGTATATCTCTGTAATAATACAAATGGAGGAGACGTTGGTCAGGTATAATGATACGATGAGCTATTTATTAAGCATACGCGTTTCCGTGTTGCACCATCATAAGAGGAAAAACAACTACAAAGGTAAAGAGAACATGACAGAAATTATAATAACAGAAAGACGGATTCTACCAATCATGTGGGTCCAAACGGGTGATCCACATTATTTGGTGAATTCATAAAGAAGATAAAAATTAAAATAAAATAAAAATGTGGCATGGCTCATTGGTCATTCATTATGATCTGTTCTATTACGATTTTTCAGTTTTTGAAGATGGGACCTGCACAGACATTCTCATTGATTGAACGTCTTCCCGGCTGATCTAGATATATAAGAAGTGTAGACGCTACATGTCCATAGCTCGTACAAAGCTATACACGCTTTTCAATTCGGCATATATCTTTTTGGCGTTGCTTCCTTCAGATATAGAAAACATATCACAGCCTGTTCCTCTATTTTCCCAGACGAAATTTGGTTGGTTGTCTCTGCAGCAATCACTATCTTTGTCGTTTGACAGCTGGACTTCTATAATTATTTTGAAAGATAGATGAATGCAAGAGTTTGCACTGCCTACTAACTTGTCAAGTAATTTAAGTTGGTTGGTATGTTTGCTCTGGGCCGAACCATTTCATCAGCTACTTCAGCGAGTCCATCCAAGATTCCGCGTGTTTGGAACAAAATTTGTTCCCAGGTCACTTTACTCCTTCTGAAACGTTTTAGTATTTTGGCTGCGATTAAGAATCAGTAACTTAATAGCAAACTATAACGTGCTTGGGAGTAAAAACCCAATTTACGCACAGCAAATAACCATCAAAAGAATGCCATTTTACCATTCCCCAAATATGATTAAGTCCTGAAGTAACCCCACAAACAACGTGTAGAATCCCTTTTGAATAATAAAGACGAGATTCCTAATAAATCTTTTCTTTTATTGGATTACAATAAACGAAATCACAATACAAAATTAGTTTGGAAATGGAAAAAGAGAAAGTCTTCAGTGTATCAAGAAGCGGTTACGTAGACGAATATAATAGGGGAAATGCAAAATCACAAGAAAAACTAGCAAAGTTTAGGGTCGACAATACCGAAATGGAATCACTAAAGGAAAACCAAGTTCGAAGAGAATCCCTTCTACGGCGATCAGGACACAGCTGAGGTGAAACAAATGAAGAGACAGAGGAAGTTGAGGAGAAAAAAAAAGCAAAAATAGTAGGAAGGTAGGCAGGCAAAATCCCAGGGAAAGGAAACAGAAACTAAAACTAATAATATAAGGGGAAAGCAGGAAAAAAAATCAAAGAATAGTTAAAGTGTTAGTAAGAAAAGATAGGAAAAGCCCAGCTACCACCAGCTGCAACCCAAAAAAACCTCTGTCCGGAACTTGAAAAAGCATGTCCGCAGCATCAAGTCAAACGATCAAAAAAGGCCTAACGCAGGGGCCTACGGCGGCGGAAGACAACAAGAAGCGGGCCCGCACAAACGGTCGGGGAACAAGCGACGAATTCTTGTAACTACGACGGCGAACGCTACCACGGCGACGACGGACGGGGTACGACATCCTACTGAAGAACCCGCGCCGCGAGAATTGCTGAAGCGCTGGGATTAGTTGAGCCAACTCAGAGGCTAAGGCTAGACGAGACGAGGAAACTAATACTCCGTTATAAGTTTTACATAGACGGCCGCATCGAACACAACCACTCTCAAAACAATACAAGAAACGGCGAACATTCATTTCTGGCCAAAAGAAAACAACTGCGCTGGTCGAAACGCCGACCTAAACCAACACCACCTAAACAGAAGGCCTGCGCGCAGAAACGTCATACATTGTTACATCACACTAAAGCGGCTATTGTTATTCGTATTTCTACAATATCTTTCAGTCTTTTCAGTAAATACAGCAATCCAATTGTTGGACTAAAACAATGCTGTGCACAGACCAGGGAATTAAAAGACTATGCTTAAACTCACACAACCTAAGACCGAAAGAAACCAGCAAAATTTTTAGGCCGGAGCGTGACAAAACGCACTAGAGTACGGCGGCACATCATGCGAGCGAATGCTGGAAACAATAACCAAAGAAACAAATTATTGAAAGCAGTTAAGAAACAGCAAAAAGACAATGATTTCCCTAACAATTAAAAAAAGGACAAAATAAGCGTAAAACTAAGTAAACTTTCCTAAATAAAAAATAACGCAACGAAAACTTCCTGCTAAAACTAGGCACACAACACAAATATCCGGACAATAGGGCATATGGAAAAGTTAAGTATGATTTCCCCTATTCATTAAAGGAAGCCAAACAAAAAAAAGGAAAAAATGTCCTAAAAAGTTTAAGTTTGATATTTCCGGAAATGTTCTGAAAATGTTCAAATTTAACATAAAATTATTCGTAATATGCATAAAGTGCAAATTTTATTCAACTGTCACGTGGACAATAACAAGAACGCTAAAATAAATATAAAACTGACTATTTTGGCAGTGGAAACAGCACAAGATACATGCTAAACGAACGCGTCTCAAAGTTCGAAGATAAATATTACGTATATTCATGAAGTACCGCCATAATTTGCTATCTTAGCACGTTCCTACGGTAAGTATGGCGCGAAGACGCCAAGCAGAATATTTCAATAAACGTAATAATAACAAGAATATAACTCGTAAAACGATTTTCAAATATGCTGAAAAGTAGACTATAAACATTTGTTGTTTAGTATTATATACAGTAATATTTTTATATAGAGCAATGGCGAAAACTGCATGTAAATTTACGTATTCGATTGCAGCGCTCACACGAATCTTTCCAAACGCGCGAAATGAGAAATGAAATTCTCGCACGTCTAATGTTAAATGTTTTAAACTACTGGGCCTATGTTCTTTCCACTGCTAGATCAAAGTTACCATAAACGTCAGGAGAGAAAAATCATTGTTTCAAAGCACCGTCGGGAAAAATCTTTTAAGCATTCCAAGGAGCTTTAGCTGTGACGCAGATATAATTTTAAATTTGAATATCTCACGTTTACTTGCACTTGGTTTAAATAAACAGTGGAAATATCTTTGATTCAAAACGCATTCACACCATTTTTAAATATAGGCCTAACTTCAATTAGCTATTTTAACAATAGGCCTAATATTAATTAGTCATTTTTAACTATGGGACATAAATTAGCCATTTTTCACAATAGGCCTAACATTATTTAGTCATTTTAACTGTAGGCCTAACATTAATTAGCCATTTTTGACTATAGGCCTAACATTAATTAGCCATTTTTAACTATAGGCCTAACATTAATTAGCCATTTTTAACTATAGGTCTAACATTAATTAGCCATTTTTGACTATAGGCCTAACATTAATTAGCCATTTTTAACTATAGGCGTAACATTAATTAGCCATTTTAACAATAGGCCTAACATTATTTAGCCATTTTTAACAATCGCCCTAACATTAATCAACACATTTAACAATAGGCCTAACAGCACTGAATTTTAAAATGAAATGAGCACGTGCATCAAGAAATCTTCATAGCAGGCACGTGCATCAAGAAATCTTCATAACAGGCACGTGCTCCAAGCTGCCATCAACAATGCTTAAATGATAAACAAAAAGTAACATTATATTCACTTATGACTCGTCAGTAGGATTCGATTGATATATTACATGCCCTAAGTTCATATTCTTATCATTAGTGCACGTGCTTGAAGGGGTCCACGAGAGCTCATCAAAAGTTGATATATCGCAGTTAAGTTCTTCCATTTTCATGTTTTCGTGCATACGATGGCTGGCCGTGCACATAAAGGTACTGATTAAGCTTGTATTCTTATATATAGCTTTAGCTAAAGCTCATAATAAGGGATCATTGAAGTACTTTTTGGGGGTCATTTTCTCGGACGTAGCATTTCCAAAATCGAAAAGAATGACATATTCATCTTGTGCTCATCATTCTCGTTCGAATGACATATTACATGCCGTATATTGCCAATAAAAAAATTTAATGGGGGGGTTTGGGTGTGACTGTTAGACCGATTTCAATCACAAACTAATCAGGTGAGCACAGGAAGTGACTCTATCGAAGAGCGAAAGCAGAATTTAAAAAAGTTAAAGCGTTCTCGAGTAATCGTCGGACATACAGACGTACGGACAGACAGACAGACAGACAGACAGACACACACACAAACAGAGCGAAACCAATATATGCTTTTCAGCATATAATAATTATAAACTGGAGATTGTCTCCAAACACAGGTAATAATTTTTCCCCCAAACACAGGTAATATCTTGTCGCAGAATTTTTCAGTAAACGTAATTATGCGGCAAATCGTCAGTTTGGCATCTTGATTGTACTGGAATAGTTCACTGTACGTGTGGCGAAAGTGCAATGCTCGCACACGCTGCCATGCTCCTGTGCAACAACTCACGGATTTTCACAGAGGTCGGATTGTGGGACACCACACTCAATGCCAACAATAATCAATCACTAAAGCACCAATGCTTTCATCGCCAGGCGAATTTGAGTAATATACGTGGCCCCGAAGCAATCTCTTCGAAAGAGCTGACTTGATATTCTAAAACATGATCACAAATAATTATATGAATATCAGTCACGATTCCCAAAAGTACACTCAAATGAAGGGCTAGAAACACAACGACTATAATTGTGAATAATTATTCTATGACATTAAGCTAGTTGGCTCCTTTCCGTTTTAGAGTTCGGAATAAAAGCTAGGGACGACGTTCAAATACAAATATCCCCGAATATGCCGTCGAGACAATAGGCTCGGAAATTGAAGGGAAAGATTCCGACGAGTGGGTCGGGCATTATGTCTTATCCCACTCGATTCGTAAAATGCCACCCTCGCACATTTCTGTTCATAACTCTTTGTATCAATGAAGATGAATGCCAGGAAACTTGAAAACGAAGAGTTTACACTTACATATAATGCGTAGGTTCCACTCTCTCGAATTTCACTAGGAGCATCTTCCTCCTCTCTGCCACTTGAATGGCTTCTTCCCCGGAAGGTACCATTCCCGTCTCCGTCGGCGTGCAATTGCATTCCTTCGCCGAGACCATGCGAAATTATGAGTACGTTCTCTCGTAATAATTCGCCTCCTGTCGTAACAGGAACCAGCCTGTCGACGTTCGGTCCTGAGTCTCCGCTGCTTCCTAAGTAGCTCACGAAATTTGTGTCGCTCGTCACCTTAGACATGCGAGAAACCCTCGTAGTTACGGGAGTGGTTGACCCCGCTTCTTTCCTGAAGCTCGCCGATATCTCCTCGCTCGGGTGCTCGTCGAAACTCTTGCTTAAAGGCTTGCCCTGCCGTACGCCGTTTTCCCTACGTCGCTATCAAGCCTCCTTCTTCACGATTTCTCTTGTTGACTCACCTTCGTCTCCCGCTCACGTGCACCTCGATGCTTTGATCGTCTTTCGTCACAGGACGATCATCTCTTCTCTGACGTCGATCGCTTTTTCTGACGAAAGTCGAGTTCCACACGATCCTTGTTCCGAACCCAGGTGACACTAAGGAATTAGACTTCATGTTTGCAGCCTTTTAGAATAAAAACTCGTCAGTCTCTTGCGCATGTTTTTGCTAAAATATACAGGGTGATTAAGAACTTGTGTTACAGAAGAATATGGTAAATAGAGGTACAAAAAAAGCGCTTTTACTAAGCAATATGTGTCCTGTCTCGTTATGGTACGGCACTGCACTTGCTACAGTTGCAGCAACCATTCATTCAAGGGCCAATGGCTAAACTCTCTGATGATTGGGCGTTCATTCGACCTGTAGTATAATCATCGTGAGCACAATAAAGCTGGTTTTACACTAGCTCGTTTTATTAGCGGGAAAGGCTACCCGGGCTGCGCTCGCTTTGCTAGAGCCTGCTGTAGCCGCTTAACTGTTTACATTATAAGCATCTTTCCCGAGAAAGTTTTCTCGAGTATGTAACGAAGGCAGATTTATTTTAATCATCATTCCTGTTCTGTTGTAACAAACATGGAGGCCAAGATATCAGTAACAATAACACAAACTCGAAAAATGTGAATTTCACCTTTATTCTTTTCACATACACCATTGCTTCCGCCATTTTTTCTTATGTTTCAATGGCATCAACGGAGATGAGCCTCGTTTTCGCGAAGCGAGCCACACTACCCGGGAAAGCCAGCTCGGGAAAGTTAGCGTGCTCATCTTACCCGCGTACAGCCTCGTTTGTGAATAGTGTAAACAACTTTCGCGGGTACAGCTCGCCACTTTCCCGGGAAAGATTGCTAGTGTAAAACCAGCTTAATTGGCTTCTTCTGAAGAAACATTTGCTACAAAAATACAGGGTGAACTTAAACAAGAGGGACAAACTTATCTTCAGGGGGTGATTCTTCATAAGAAAAGTACGAGGATGACTCCAAAAAGTATGCACAATATTTTTTTAAATTTATTTTGTATTCTACACCTTTGCATTTTATGGAGAACATTGATACATATTTCCCGCTTATTTTCAAATGTAGTTTAAGTCGATCCCGTTAGTGGCGCCATGATAGGACTCCTTCAAGAAGACTGCTGTACTGGACATTCGTCAGAAGCAACGTGCTGTGATCGAGTTCCTTTGCTGTGAGAACGAGACAGTGGGAAACATTCACAAAAGGTTGAAAAAGGCGTATGAAGATGCAGCTGTCGATCGCAATACGGTTAGTCGGTCGGCAAGCAGATTATCAGGTGAAAGAGGCCACGCCAATACTCGCATGTTTATACGACTTTTACCGTGCAGATATACACGCGCTCGTTACAAGGTGGCGTAAGGCAGTTGAAAGAGACGGGGATGTATCTTTGATCTTCATAAGTTGTAAGGGTGTAGAATAAAAATAAATTTATATTGTGCATTACTTTTGGAGTGACCATTGTGCTTTACTTTTGGAATGACCATCATATGCCTGGAAATGACAGTTTCCATGGAAATGGCAAAATTGTATGTCCCATTATTATCGTTTAATTATTACCTTTTGGCTAATTCCCTTGTAGTTGCTCCAAATCTCCGGTCCAAGCATACCCAAAGCGCTTTTTCAGCGATACGTTAGATCCATTGCGTGCATCCGTCAAAGCAGTAACCAATCAGATAGCCGATCGCCTGCACGGTACGTTTGGAGGTGCCTTGGTGTCAAATTGTTTAAACCACTCCGTGGGATTGGCTGCGTTCGTTTATTGAGCGCTTAGCGAGCGATCAGAGGGCGCTCAGTACAAATTCGTTCGTAAATTCTTCGCTCACCAAAATGTTGGCGAGCGTAAAATCTCGCTCTTCGAGAGCGTTCGCGAGCTAACTGAGCGAAGTTTATCCTCGCTCAGTTCGCTCTCGACAGAGAAGATCACGAAAACAAGATGGCAGCTGAAGCAAAAGACCAGAAAGTTTTAACTTTAACTGACGGCAATTTCATTTTTTATTCATTTTTATATTCTATCAAATAAATAAAAACGAAATTAGTGTTTCTATATCAAGACCCTTTATTTCTTAGATTACATATATCAAAAGGGGGGGAAGAGCAGACAATTTTCGGCAATTTTTTTTGTTTGTACAATTTTCGTTTTTAAAAATAAAGATAATAATCAATTTATAATTATGTAAATTGGAATATATTTTATGTATGTATAAATTAAAAAGAAATTTCTTGATTTAAGTTCACAAACACACAAAAAATCTTTTTTATTCATCTTCAGGGAATAAAAACGAATACGCAAAAGCAATCGCTTCGGAAATAAGTTTCTTGTTGACAGCCATGTTGCCTGAGCGCTAATGACAAAGACCCTGTGAAATCGTCAAAATCATTCGTAAACTACAGCAGCGCCCCCCAAGAGCTAAGTGAGCGCTCATGTAGAGCTCGTTTTTGCTTCGCTCAATAAACGAACGCAGCCATTATAGACCAATCAAGAAGCTCCAAAAAACTTTGCACGGAAATCGAAACAATGGGTATTACGTTAGGTTAGGGACTCGGACTCACTTTGAACATTTTCTTCAGTATTATTATTATTGCCTCTTTGAGTTGAATTTCATCAATTTATTTGATTGTTTAAGAGTTTGGAGGATCTATTGCGAGCTCATGTCCGCGATAGCTCAGTTGAATAGAGTGGTGCCAGCGATGAGTATGGTCCGCAGAATTCTTTCTTCCCTTTTCTATTCGTAATTGTGAAGTGTTTGAAGAGTTTCTTCAGTATTGTTATTACCTTCTCTTTAAGAATTTCAATAGACAATTTCATTAAATTTATTCAATTTGTGGACACGGGGGTTCCTGTTCTTAATAGTCTATTAATATGGTCTGGAATTAAAGATCTCACAAGGGGAAGCTTTTTAGCACATTTTCTATATATAGAAATGTGCTTATGTGATCGGTTTGTCCAGCTGTCCGTCCGTCCGTCCGTCCGTCCGTCCGTCCGTCCGTCTGTAGACAATCCCACAATTCATTGCGTTGCATGTATTGAATTGCATGTATTGCAATCTCACAATTCATTCAATCATGTCTTGAATTGCGGGAAGAAACGAATTATCCTCACATTTGGTAAAACGCGTGTTGAGAACATGGGTTCGGTTCTGCGCGTGCTCTAAACATTAATGAGATGGTGTGCGTGCAGGATGCACGTGTTTGACGATTATTAAAAGGGCAGTCCGCTCCCTAAATCAAGAGAATTTTTTTATTCCTAGGGAGCTTAGCATTTATTACGATAACTTGAAAACGAACTAACTTTTTCACAGTCTGTTTTCACCAATCCATTAAAATGGGACAGAGTACGCAGAAGTACGAACGTGAGATAGCAGGAATAAGTACGTGCTCTAATAGCACGTGCTTAAATAGTACCATTATGATACCCTCTTAAACATTTCCTATAACAAGATATGGCAAGTAATATATCAAACAAATTGTCACAACATATCATGAACGAATATAAAAGAGTAACTAGTGATAGCAAGTATCGGTCTAATGGCACGTGTACGTGCAAGGATGTCTCATGAATGAATATAACGGTATATAGTGATGTCTGAATTGTTTAGTAGTACGTGTTTTAATGGTACCAAGTGGTACCATTGGAACTTTCAATGCTAGGACATGGCATTAATATATCAAACGACTCGTAACAACGTGCCATGAGTGACTATCACGAGAAAATAATGATAATGGTTAACAGTTTAGTAGCACGTGCCCTAATGGTGCCCTATGAAACCATATGGTACCATTGGTAATTTCAATGCTAAGATATGGCATGTAATATATCAAACGAGACGTAACAACGTGCCATGAGTGACTATCACGAGAAAATAATGATAATGGTTAACAGTTTAGTAGCACGTGACCTAATGGTGCCCTATGAAACCATATGGTACCATTGGTAATTTCAATGCTAAGATATGGCATGTAATATATCAAACGAGTCGTAACAACGTGCCATGAGTGACTATCACGAGAAAATAATGATAATGGTTAACAGTTTAGTAGCACGTGCCCTAATGGTGCCCCATGGCATGATATGGTACCATTGGAAGTTTCAATTCTAACACATGGCATGTAATATATCAAACGACTCGTAACAACATGTAATGAGTGAATATCATGAGAAAATAATGATAATTGTTATTGGTTTAGTAGCACGTGCCCTAATGGTGCCCTATGAAACCACTGGAACTTTCAATGCTAAGATATGGCATGTAATATATCAAACGACTCGTAACAAGGTGCCATGACTGAATATCACGAGAAAATAATGATAATGGTTATTGGTTTAGTAGCACGTGCCCTAATGGTGCCCTATGGCATGATATGGTACCATTGGAAGTTTCAATTCTAACACATGGCATGTAATATATCAAACGAATCGTAACAACGTGCCATGAGTGACTATCACGAGAAAATAATGATAATGGTTAACAGTTTAGTAGCACGTGCCCTAATGGTGCCCCATGGCATGATATGGTACCATTGGAAGTTTCAATTCTAACACATGGCATGTAATATATCAAACGACTCGTAACAACATGTAATGAGTGAATATCATGAGAAAATAATGATAATTGATATTGGTTTAGTAGCACGTGCCCTAATGGTGCCCTATGAAACCATTGGAACTTTCAATGCTAAGATATGGCATGTAATATATCAAACGACTCGTAACAACACATAATGTGCGAATATCATGAGAAAATAATAATTGTTTTTGGTTTAGTAGCAAGTGCCCTAATGGTGCCCTATGAAACCATATGGTACCATTGGAAGTTTCAATGGTAAGATATGACATGTAATATATCAAACGACTCATAACAAGATGCCATGAGTGAATATCACGAGAAAATAATGATAATGGTTATTGGTTTAGTAGCACGTGCCCTAATGGCGCCCTATGGCATGATATGGTACCATTGGAAGTTTCAATTCTAACACATGGCATGTAATATATTAAACGACTCGTAACAACATGTAATGAGTGAATATCACGAGAAAATAATGATAATGGTTATTGGATTACTAGCACGTGCCCTAATGGTGCCCTATGGAACCATTGGAACTTTCAATGCTAAGATATGGCATGTAATATATCAAACGACTCGTAACAACTTGTAATGACTGAATATCAAGAGAAAATAATGATAATGGTTATTGGTTTACTAGCACGTGCCCTAATGGTGCCCTATGGAACCATATGGTACAATTGGTAATTTCAATGCTAAGATATGGCATGTAATAGATCAAACGACTCGTAATAACGTGCCATGAGTGAATATCACGTGTAAATAATGATAATATTTATTGGTTTAGTAGCACGTGCCCTAATGGTGCCCTATGGTACCATATGGTAACCTTGGAACTTTCAATGCTAAGATATGGCATGTAATATATCAAACGACTCGTAACAACGTGCCATGAGTGACTATCACGAGTAAATAATGATAGTGGCAATTGGTTTTGTAGCACGTGCCCTAATGGTACAATACAGAATTTATAGAACTTTTAATGCTAAGATATGGCGTGTAATATATCAACCAACTCCTTACGCGTTATTAGATCTTTTGTTATCCATAGCTTATTTGAATCAAGAGTATAGTACTCTTAGGCTTAATGGTATCTAAAACTCATTACTAATTAATTTAATAGTAGTTAATCGCTTGCTTCAATAAGAGTTTAGTAATTTAATATGAAAATCTAATAGATGCTTACACATAACGCTTCAGCAATTGAGGCTCACTTCGTTTAACATTATGTGAGAATTCTTACAAATTAAAGAACTTTTATTTTTTTAAGTGTATGAGGAATAACTTCACTCTCCATTTACCTTTCATTCTTCAAGTTTATTCTTTTAAATTCTCTCTATACGTTAGCCTATTTAAATAGTAATTTACAATTTAGTTTTCATATTTATTTATTTACTCTCAAGTGTTTTAAAATGTTGGTTAATTCTATATATCCATGTACGATGCTATAAATAGAAAATGTGCTCCCTTTATCCGCTTTGGCGGTAAAATCATTCTTGTTTGATCTTATTTTTGAATTTGAAATGTTAGTAAAAATGCATGTCAGAATGGAGAACCAGCACCATGGACATTTGAAACTGAATTATAACTTTTTGAATAAATACGAAAACATATATAGTACTCTATGATCAAATATATCGGGATACCATACCAAAATAGTGAATTCTGCCATTGGCATCACAAAACAAGCTTACAAAATATACGAGGTATGGCAATTAAATACCCGACGTGAGAGGTCACTGCGTAAAATGTAAACAAAAATTCAATGACACTTTACGGTTTGTATGAGCCACCTATCGTATTGCAGCTGCATCGATTTTTTTTTTTAATAAAGTAAAGAATTCGTGTTCAGACAGGCATTATATCGATGCATGTGAACAAGTATCGTCGAGAAAAAGTGTTGGTTTTACATTTTTTCCCTGCATCCACCATTTATGAATTTTTTCCCCCTGGCCAAACCGAGAATAAGGAACAAGAAGTACGTTCTTCTTCACGATAATGCTCGGCCGCATACAGAAATAAGTGTGAAGCGATTTTTGGCCAAACATAGCATCGCTGAGCCGAACCATTTCTCCGGATTTGATCCCTCCAAACCTTTTCCTGTTTCGAACATTGAGAAAAACCTGACGTCTTAAATCAAGAGGATTCCTTCCGAAGACTTACAAAGCTGTTTAACAAACTTATACAAACGCGCTCAAAAATGTATCGTGTCGGTGGTGAATTATATTAAACAGATTTTTCATTTGGACTTCCTGTTTGTATTTGTATTAGTCAGGGTATATAAGTGCCACATCTTGTAATTTGCGTGTAATATCTTAAACATCTGAGGTATTGCATGTAATATCTCCTTTCGAACATTCATGACTTATTCTTTAGTTGTTATACACCTTGCTAAAAAGCTGTATGAATCTTGAAACAAGTGTTATGAGTTTTATAGTAATTTGAAAATTAAACAATTTTTGATCACCCGATTTCACGTTTTATTGTATTTTCAAGAGAAGAAATGAACAAAATAGCATGGTTTTAATATCTATATATATAAAGAAGGATGTTTGTGGGTCTGTTTGTGGGTCTGTCTGTGGGTCTGTTTTTTATACAAATCTACAGTTTTATTCCGATCTTGATAAAATTTCGCATACATGACCTTCAAAGCATGAGGAAGGTCACTGTCTACCTCAGATTTCGGAAAAATAATAAATATCGATAAAAAATCGATATTCATGGTTATGGCAAGGCATTTTAATGAGAAATATCTCATGACCAACAATGCAAGGCAAAGTTTATACAACAATAGGTATCAACAATGGTATCAACACGCAATTCACAAACGCTCTGCATGAACAAACAATCAATATCTCATGACTAACAATGAAAGGAAAAGATTGTGCAAGTGTAATTATCCCGGGCAACGCCGGGTACCTCTTCTAGTAAGGCTATACAGAAGATACATAGCTATACGATCTTTGAAAACGATTTATTGCGTGAATTCTGCGGGTCACGTGTGCGTGAGGAAAGCACGTGAAATGATGCTATTACAGAAAAACCATAAGATTTAGAGCCCGGATTGATTAACAAAAAAAGGAAATAATTAATTAACAAACTTTAAACAGGAATGTTAATTCTCAGACTTGATTTAGGCCTCATACACACTGGCGCGGCAACGCGTCCGCCGTCAATGCGCCCTTTTATTAGGAGCTTTAGCATAAAAGCTACCTATAAGAATGCGCCCTTGGGCTGTACATTTATCAGGCCGGCTGTCCGTCCATCCGTACGGCCGTCCGCCGTTTGCACGATAACTTGAAAACTAATTAAGTTTTTCAAATTCTGTTTTCAGAAATATGACCATCAAAGTCTTAGCTCTGCCGTAACAACTTTTCAGAATTTTTCGTGGACCCCTTCAAGTCGAATTCACGTGCTAAAACAGTGAGTGTAAAGAATATAAAGATACTGGCATGTCATATAACAATCGATTTGTCAAGAAGGAATATATTGTTACTTTCTGTTCATCTTTTAAGCATTATTGATATCGGCGCGCGCACGTGAAATCGCTTTGTCGACGCACGATTGCTCAAGTGCTCATAATCTATAAGCTTATTATTAAGTAACGGAAAAATGGAGCTTCTTATTGGTTTTATAATATCAGTCCGTGCGCTTCATCATTTCTACATTTTTTTAGGTAGATGGTTGAAATTCGGAATATAGCTTACTATGGGCATGTGCACCTTCACTATTTAGTTTGGTTTTGATTAGCCCACTATGGTTGGAGTTTTGGAGGTGGAAATTAGAGGGGACCAAAAGGTCTAGGTGTATTTATGCATATAAAGGAGTGAAATTCGGTATGCAGATTCCTATAAACAAGATCTTCATTATATGAAGATTTTTTTCCCGACGTATCCATCCCTTCCCGACTCGATGGCGGCAATGCCTCGAAAAGCAGGGGACTACATTGAAAATTAGTGTACTTGTTCCAACTCTGTCTGTAATAAAGGAGCTGTAAAAAAACATTTCCAGTGTTCATTTGACTGACCCTCGTAAGTAGAATAAGAATGGAACTACTTATTGGTTTTATAATGTCAGTCCGTCCCCTTCATAATTTCTACATTTTTTTGAGGTAGAAGGTTAAAATTTGTAATGTAGCTTACTATAGGCATGCACTATTTAGTTTGGTTTTGATTGGTATACGGGGGTCGGAATTACGGGGGTGGGATTCAGAGAGGGCAACATATCTATGTGCTATTTAGGTACGTAAAGGCGTAAAATCCAGTATCCAGATTCCTCTAGCCAAGATCTACATTACTATGAAGTTTAGGCCCAATTGTTCCAGCGGGATTGGATTTGCGGGGGTGGCAGTCACTTGGTCCTTAGGACTAAGGGGTTATATGGCATGTGATATATCATACGTTCGGAAATTATAAGAAAGGAAAGATACGATGTTTTTTTACATTTTCTACATATTACGTTCGAAAAAATCAATTTATTGATTAAAAAAACTTGTGGAGAGGTAAAACGTGCAGATAAAGGGGTAAAAATAGATGACTTGCCTTATCCTACTCGGGGGGTGGGGGGATTTATTTATTTTTAATAAATGTATAAATGTATTTCTGCTTCAGTGCTAAAGCTCTTCCTTGGAAGATTTTATTCATTGATAATAATTGCAGCGCATACTCACAGCAACTGACAACAAGGAAAAAGATGACGGACGCCTTGACGGCGGACGCATTGCTGCGCCTGTATGAGTCCGTAATGTCATACTTCCTCCGTCCAGTACGTATAACCGTATTCCCCTTTTTCGTTAATGGTCGTTTCATTCAGGGTTCTAGGTCTTACGGTTTCATTATATATCCATGTTGTTGTGTTTCATTCGAAAGCAGCAAATGTCATGAAAAAATGTCTCCTAAACTCGGACCTTACTGGGAAGTGTACATTACTGCCCTTTATGACGCTAATTACAACTATTCAGCGAATGTAAAACACGAAATTTCTTTGTTTCGACAGAAGGCCTGTCGGCAGTACTGAATGTAAAAGGAAAATGCCGGGATGGGTTAATTCCAACTGGCCAGAAACAGCAAAATCCTAGAGTCCCCTCAAGCCCAACACAGGTCATTCGAAAGGTCATGCAGCTCATCCTGTGTGAAAACACAGCAGCCCAAAGAAGTATCGCAAATATTGAGGAACTTCACAGGTTACCGTAAATAAAATAAACAAAGATTTGTAACTGGAAAAGCACCACATTAGTAAATAATAATAGTTATTAACTGGAGTTATTATTAGTGATTATTATTTACTTGTGAGTTCATCAACTTTCTGATGGTTTGGAGTGGAGAAATTCTCGATCTGCGGGCCAGGTTCCCGTCTCCCATTGGGCTTTCAACCGTAACAACTTGGTTGTCTTTAAGACACCTTGAGACAGCTTGGCTGTCCGTGGTGTCTGCGATAGCCCAATTGGTAGAGGCATCGGCCATGATAGTCGAGGTTCCTGGTTCGAATCCGGGTCGAAGAATTTTTCCTTCCATTTTTCAATTGAAAAATCATCACCACAATAGTCTTATTCATAAGCTGCTTCCATTACACGTCGCATAAAGGAAGAAGAGCTATTGGAGGCTCTATGAGGGTTATCTCGCAGCAGATAAATGGAAGTATGGTGTCACTTTGGATGAAGCCCACTTCTACTTAACGACTGCAACAAATCCGGCGCGATTTTCTACCGTCCACGTGGATAGACCTCATATGAAAAGCGGTCCAAAGAATGTAAGGAAACAATTTTTCAATTGAAAATTGGAAGGAAAAATTCTGCGACCTGGATTCGAACCAGGAACCTCGATTATCATGGAAGATGCCTCTACCAATTGGGCTATTGCAGACACCCAGACAGCCAAGCTGTCACAATGTGTCATAAAGACAACCAAGTTGTCACGGTTGAAAGCCCAATGGGAGGCGAGCACCTGGCTCACAGATCGAGAACTTCTCCCATCCAAACTATCAGAAAGTTTGATGAACTCACAGGTAAATAATAATAATTTTAAACTGGAGATACCCTCCAACCACAGGTAATAATTTTTCGATTGAAAGAAATGGAAGGAAATATTTTTCGACCGATCCATTCTGGAAAAATTATTACCTGTGGTTGGAAGGTATCTCCAGTTTATAATTATTATTACTTACTTGTGAGTTCATCAAACTTTCGTATGGTTTGGATGGGAGAAGTTCTCAATCTCTGAACCAGGTGTCCGCCTCCCATTGGGCTTTCAACCGTGACAACTTGGTTGTCTTTAAGGCACCTTGTGACAGCTTGGCTGTCTGGGTGTATGCGATAGCGCAATTGGTAGAGGCGTCAACCATAACAGACGAGGTTCCTGGTTCGAATCTAGGTCGCAAAGTTTTTCCTTCCATTTTTCAATCGAAAAATTATTACCTGTGGTTGGACGTTATCTCCATTTTATAATTATTATTATTTTAATGTAAGGAAAGTTTTTTAGAGGATTTATAGTGACTAGGATCCCCCAATGATCGAAATTCGATCACATTTCTGAGAAAAAAAATATATGTGTAATTGTTCTAGCCTCAATCTTGCTTATTATAAAACTTTGAAGAATGAAAAATGGATAACATAATAAATGCTTTGCATGACATTTCTGACACTCCCGATTCGTTTCACCGCAATGATAACTTTGAAAATTTCTCGGAATAATATTTAAAGCAATCTAAGCTATCTTTTAATATATCTATCGAATTATAATCTAAATATAATATTTATATTTAAGCTAAATTGTCCCTCCCTATCTCTGCGTCTCTCCCCCCCGTCCCACTGTGGAAAATTAAGGTCTGTTTCGGATCAAAAATCGATAATTTTTTTGTTACTAAAGAAAGAGTGTTAACAAAATTTATAAAAAATAAATAAAAATCAAAAACTTCAAAATTGGTATTTATTTTATTTTTAACTAAAAATATTACTTTCAAAATGTATGAAAAAACTTTAAAATAGCTTAGAAAACGACGAAAAATACATAAAATGCTTACCAACTAATTATAGAAATATTTTGAATAGTTGGTTAATAACAATTTTTAAGCAGTTGTTTCTGTGGAATAATGTATAGATACATTAAAGATAGTCCATTATATTTGGGGACCTTCAGGTTCTGAAATCAGTTCGTTGACTTTCAAAAACTGCAGAGTATTTGTTATACGGTTTTCTAATGCTTTCAAATGAACATCAAAAACACAACAATTAAAATTCTTTCAAATGAACATCAACAATGATATGAGTTAATTTGATATTTATTATTTAAAAAAAAACAATAAAAAAGGCAATGCTACATGCGTTGACAAATATGGTGCACAACCTGTTCCGTAATGCTACTTTTTCTGAAACGCTTTTTACCTGTGTTAACGAGAACACATAAGCAAACAAAATATATTGTGCACATCTAGAGCATAGGAACTTTCCAACCATATACGTTTCATGCGTATTCGTCCACGTTAACACAGGTAAAAGTGCATAACAAAAAATGTGTTGCCGTATTTATATATAGATTGCGGGATACTCGTACAACGGCAAGCTCACAATCAGAAGAGTAGGGAAGAAGGCTTAGGCTAACTCCATTTACTAACAGCAGCATGTTTTTTCGATTGAAAAATGGAAGGAAAAATTCTGTGACCTGGATTCGAACCAGGAACCTCATCTATCATGGCCGACGCCTCTTTCAATTGGGCTATCGCAGACACCTGGACAGCCAGGCTGTCTCAAGGTGTCTTAAAGACAACCAAGTTATCACGGTTGAAAGCCCAATGGGAGACGGGAACCTGGCCCGCAGATGTAGAATTTCTCCACTCCAAACCATCAGAAAGTTGATGAACTCACAAGTAAATAATAATAATTATTAACTGGAGATGCTCTTCAGGTCGCAGAATTTTTCCTTCTATTTTTCAATCGAAAAATCATTACCTATGCTTGGAGAGCATCTTCAGTTTATAATAATTATTATTTAGCAGCATGTTCTCAGCCAAATTTTCCACGAGGAAATCTCCGCATTTTATGGAGAGGACAAAACCCAAGTTTGGGTGGATCAAGACAAAGCCTCCAGCCATACATCTCTGTTTTCAATTTATGTTGAATTAGAAATAAACCTCTTGTCTAAAAAATTAGGAAGATTAAACTGAAATTCACGTTATACCTTTCCATTATATCCCCATCAAGTCACGAGATGCATCCTGATAGATTTCTTTGGATTTGGATTATGATTAACGAGAAAGACGTGATCGTCCTTGTCTCTGTTTTCTTATTAAAACGTTAAGTACAAATCCCTACTTATAATGGCATTTTGCTTTTATTTAATTAAAACAAACTGTATAAAGAATTGAGAGCTGCGAAAGAGTGAACGACTCATTAAATGTCGCTATCCAAGACTGTTGTTATCATGGCCGCCATGTTTTGGTTTCTACGGAGGTTTCGGTTTCGCTATCATCCAATGACGTTAAAATACACAATAAGGCATTTTTCGCCAAGTGATCCTCACCTAACTCTAGATCACCTTGGGTCTCTGGAAAGTCTGCAAACAGAAATGGAACAACATTAGCCTTGCCGTTCTGCAGACATCTCTTCTACAGGGGAAGATACGGTGCCGAGCAATAGTTCACGACCAGGATCACCAAATAGAAAACGGTCGTTGATGGAGAAAACAGTTTTCTTGGTACACTTTCGCCTCCTAATCGTTACCGTAGATCTTAATCAACCTCTTGTATTACTTCAAACTTACAATATATATTAAATAAAATCACAATAACGCTAAATCGCGTTTCTTACCAATTGACGCAGCTCTAAGTTATTTCCCAAATGTGATATGAAGCCTTGTTTCATTCAATTAGTAAAAATAAAATAATGAATAAAAAACATGTATTATCTGAAATCAAATTAAAATTTTCTATTACCACAAGTAATAAATAAAACTACAGACGTGATTTTTGGCTTATGACAAATTTTCGACTTATATTTAATTTCTATGTAGAATTTGGATACTGATTGTTTATTCACCAAGTTGTCGCTATTCTTAAGTATTCTATATTATATTGTATATTATGAATCGTTAATGAAATGGTAACTTGTATATAAATTACGTGGATCAAAATGCTTTCGCCTGATTCGGTACTACGCGGGTCTTGAATATACAAACAACCTTGCATAGCGAAAACTACCTTTAACCATCTACAAAAATATTGTCGTTAGAAATCTACGCTGGTTGTTTCAAAGCTACTGAAGCTAATAACATTGATTAACCAAAAAATTTTTAAATCCGTGATGGAGAAGATGAAAACCCAAAGAAAAAACAATTATAAATAATTAAGAAATCTCACGAAATTTTGTTTAACACATTATTTTTATTTTGTAATTCTTTATGGAAAATTACTGACATTCGCTTATCTTCGAAAGGAGGATGAGATTATACGAGCGGAAAGACTACGCGACCTAACACGGACGAAAGTTTTGGCAGATCGAACATGTGCGACGTCCAACGAAATTGGACGAATGAATGCAGTGTTTGATATAGATGCACTGCCATCAATTTTCCGTCGTCGGGCGAACCCATAACCGGACAACCGCATTCGTTTATGCAGACATGGAAAAACAAACTTTACTTCCGATTGACTGTAGGCGACATCTCTCCTTGCTGCTGTTTTCTCCTCCATCTCTGTAAATGTTTTTTGAAACGCTTATGAATATCTTATTACATCATGAGTGGAAAAACATTTGTAGACCTTTGCGCTATTGCTTACGGTGGATTCTTGAAATGCCTGCAATAACGATAAGCAGGGTTCCTTGTTTACCGATGACTGGTTTTCCAATATCTTGGGGCTGTTTTTGTTTTATTTGTGTTATAAACTATAGCAGTCATTAAAAAACTATGCATAAAAACTAAGCATAAAAAAGCTAAATCCTTACTGTTTTATTGGTGACCTTAACTATCGGCGAATTACATTGAAATTGCTCATTGGAAATAGCAATTGAAGGTGATTGTGTAATTTGATGTTTGCACTGAAAGACATGTTACCCGACGTTATTGTTATAGGCGATACGAGGCAATATTGGCACATAATGTGTTCCAAAATTGTCCTCTGGGCTCTGCTGTTGTACTGGTCAGTAGGTTATTATTTCAGAAATTGTTGTTCGCCGATTGGCATGTACAAACTATCCAAGTGCCGTTATCCCCTATAGGCCAAAACTCTATCTTGGGCTCGACTGATATTGCACTAAATTCGTGATACACGAAAAAGCGTTGGAATTTACATACATGATGATCCAGCTCGTCTGTACCGACTATCATGCAACGTATTAAATCTCTTAAAACATTGGTTTTGCCAATACGACTCGCTTAATTTATCACTGCCTATCTGATAGCAGCTGCATGTCCCGTTATCGGAGTTGTGAACCCAATTAAGCGTACTATGTGTGAATAAAGTAATATCAGGTTGTTGCAAAAGTTTCTTCCGGTTCTGGAACCTGTGCCCAAGAAGGGCTCATTTTCCGAAGGGGGTGTTCATATTTTTTCAAACAATTTATTGCATTCGATTCCTGAATATCTTTGCTATATTACATCATAGAATCAACTTTCTGACTATAAATCTGTGAGTGCAATCAACGGTCTGAAATGGACCTTTCACGCGAGCATATTCGAGCAATAATCTTCTACGAGTATTCTGGAAAGATCAGTGCTGCGCAATGTTACCGAAACATTTGCCAACGTTTAGGTGATGGCACTGTTAGTTTACGTACAATAGAAGAATGGTATTGCCGGTTCAGACGCGGAGATAGCACTCTTCAAGATGCACCTCTCTGGTCGGCCAGTCATGATTTCAGATGGTGATCTACGCCAAGCAATTGATGAAGATCACAATGTAACAACGAGGGAACTCGCAGAACAGTTCAAGATTCACTTTTCAACCATTGCCCGGCATCTGCATGAGCTGAATCTGTCATTCAAGTTCAGTCGTTTTTGTGTTGGAATAAAAATCCGGAAAAAACTTTTGCAACAACCTGATAGTTTAAACAGGGTCTTTATTTATTTATGAGATTAAATTCTCCCAACCAAATAACACTTAAATCAAATCTTTTAAGTTTTTTTCAATAATTATAACTCAATATTTAAGAGTACTTATTTACTTTTCAAACCCGCTTATCCGTTAGGGCTTCCGGGGCAGCAACCTTATGGAGGATCTCCAGCGCTCACGATCTTCTGTCATCAAGCGCATGTCCTCAATGGTAATATCCAGCGACTCGAATTGCCCATGTAGTCTAACCACTTGGTTCCAGGCCGACCTTTTGGTCTCGGCTTAGGAGATAGTAACTGCTTAGGAAGACCTGTTTGCGGCGTCCGTATCACGTGGCTATAATAAAGCAAATCAGACCTCCAATGCGGAGAAGTAGCGACTCAGCACTTGATTATTGTGCTGCTGTGCACTCTACCTAGTAGGGTAACACTTGCCACACCTATCAGGAATCTCATTTCGACTGCTTGCACCCGCAATCGCACGCTTTCGTTCATTCCCAAGACTCATGACCATAGGTGAGAATGAGGACAAAGATAGATTGGAAAACAGAGAGCTTGGCTTTGTTTCTAGGTCACATTTCGTTATCACGGATCGCCACAGTTCACGTCCGACACAGCTTGCTGCACCGATCCGAGCATCCATTTCTCTGTCTTGTCGCTTATCATTCGTGGATGCAGTCCCGAGATACTTGAACTTCTCCACCGACTCAATGGGCTCCCCTAACATGGAGAACGCACTGAGCAGGCATTTCAGTCTTGACCTCACTGATTGTCATTGACCACACTGATTGTCATTCCGGCCTCTTCACACATAGCTGCAAACCTGTCTAGTGCATGGTGAAGTTTAGTACAAAAAGACCCAAGGAGAACAAGGTCTTCAGCAAAGAGCAACTTCTCCACCAAGCAGTAGCCCATCATCTCGGCTGCTCCTGTCTATTCAGTCAGTAAAGATAATGAACAAGGGCTTAGCACGCGCCTACGGCGGAATCTAACACCTACGGTGAACGGATGCATATCTCAGAGCTTTCGTGCAGAGACATGATAGCAACCAGCAATTGCCCATCCACTCCGTACTCTTGCAACACTCGCCAGATCTTCTCCCGAAAACCCTGTCAAATGGTTTTTCGATATCCACAAAGCAAACGTAGACATCTTTTGCATACTCCTAGGATTTCTCAAAGATTTGCCTTAGAGCCAAGATGTGATCTGTTGTGCTTCGGCCAGGTCGGCAAGCACACTGCTCTCTCGACAGTTTGGAGTCGACTATTTTCCGACTTCTCCTCTCTAGAAACTTAGCAAAGGGATGCCTTGATAGCTGTTGCAATCTCTCCGATCTCCCTTTTTTGAAGATAGGGACCACAATTCCTATCTGCCATTGCTTAGGGACCTGGCCAAATATACAAGAAACCTGACTTAACCGAGTCAGCCACAGGATATCATCCTGACTTAAGGCTTTTAACATCTCAGACCGGAGTTAATCATCACCCTTCAGCTTTGCCAGTCTTCAGGGACTTATTTGCCAATCTAACTTCTGCTTCGGTGATAATACCGTGATTATTATCCGCTCCAAGGTGCACCCCATATGCTTCAGTTGTTACTGTTACTGGATTAAGAAGAGATGCGAAGTAGTCCTTTCACCTATGCAATACTGCTTAATCGAAAACTTTAGCACTATTTTTGTGATGTGTTGGAACATTTTTTGATTTTGTGGCAAAAAGTTTGCAGTGATGAGGTTGAGTACTTTGGAAAGATGGAGTCCAAACAGAACGAGATTTTGAATGGAGTCGCTAGTTTTATTATTATGTGCCAAATGCAAGCTGATTGCTGTATTAAAGGAGGGAAATTACATGTCACGGAGTTCATACGCTTAAATCCAGTTCATTATCATAATAGGCCTTTTATCGGCCTTCTCTTTGCCTCATTTAGTTTCTGTAGTAGAAAAACATCATAACGCAAACCAAAATCATAATCAAACAATCTTTCGGATTGTTTATCATACAGTTTTACGAATTTTTCGATAATTAACCAAGCTCTTTACCATCAGCGAGCGAGTTTGGGTTTCGTTTATTAAGCTAACGAAGCATATAACGTGGAATTATTGAACCCGAGATTTCAGTGAAGATTTTAATGTAAATGATAGAAACTAAACATTCAGTTTAATCAGAATTGGAAAACATAAACTGGAAATCATACTTTCCCATCAGTAACTTCTATGCGTTATTTTCGTTTGAAATTAGCACAGCCCAATGGCATTTATCCAGTGGAAAACTCGGACTCCCGAGATTTGACCTGTGACGGGATAGAGGCCGTTTTCCCTATAGCAAAGGCAGCTCTTATGGGTTCAACGGGTTAATAACGATTTGGTTCAAGTGTTTCAAATCTGAGTTATCACTGAGAGAGAAACACTCTGAAACTGGACACCGATCGATCACATCACCGTTTGCACGTGCTTGCTATGGTTGATATCGATTTGTTTTGAGTTGTTTTGTTCGTTTTTGAAAAATTGTATGAAACTATTCCTAAGCTTCTGCACATTAAAGCGCAACGCAATTTTAAAGTTAGTTGTCGTTTCACAATCATAAACCGTAGTTTGACTGATCTAGAGCGCGTAAGTAAAATATCAATACGTTAGAGCGTTTAAAACCTAAAAATTAAATTTTATTAAGAATATATGTTGTTTATTAATGAATGATTACTCCTTATAAATGCAAAAGATAAAATAATAAATAATAATAAATAATAAGCTAAAGATCACCAATGAATAAGGATGAGAGATTTGAAGGAAATTGAAGAACTTGTAGATGAACGCTAGATGGATGAAATATGAAGAACTTGAAGATTACGGTTGCAAAAGCTGAAGAATACATGTTGAAAGAAAAAAAAATTGAATACTTGTAGATGAACAGTGGAAGGTAGATGTGTGAAAAAATTGAAGAGTTATGGTTGCATACGCTGAAGAAATTTTGTTGAAATAAGCGTTGAAGAATTATGAACGAATTGAAAAACTGGAAGAAAGCCTGATATGCAATTTGGAATATCTTCTTTAAAGTTAAGAGCCGCATTTTGATAGTTCTAATAACACTGGGCGGTAATGTTTCTGCTACTAAACAAATACGATTTCAGAAATTATCCAGCAATTCAGAATTTCAGTTATACCTTTACCTGTAAATGATAGGTTTTATCGTAAAATCATATCAACGAACAACATAGAACGAAATAATATTTATTAACGAAGGCTGATTCGCTTAAATACTGCTGTTTAGCTTTAGACTCTTCTGGCATTAACATAAACCGTCGCTACAAACATCACTTAAAGAATTGCATTCTGACTGCGAAACGCCTGTTTCTAATTCAACGATATACATACGTAAATTGGCAATGTTCTTCTAGCATTTATTCGATTCTTTTAGCAATTAATGTATCGATAAACAATTTCAACATTTTCGTATCTCTAAACTTGTGGCAGTTTTGAGTCTATTTGGTGATACATTTAAGAGCATCTGTTAAATAGAAAAGGCAAAAAAACAGAAATTGTTTATCAATTTAAACGATTCTCTGGGGAATCTGATAAAGATACAGTTTACAGAGCCGACTAACAAAACCTGAGGGTATGCAGTGAGTGGTTGGATGAGGGAACGATAGTGCATTCAGAAAGGTCTCGGCAATGTTACTTATAAATGTGCATAGAACAAGAAGGACATGTGTTTGAACATGTATTATAACAATATTTACTGTACAACCATTGTTTTGCATTATTGTAAATATGCTATGTTCAAATAAAAACTTAACTACCCATTGTGTTTAGGAACAACTTCTGTTTTTTGCTTTTTCTTTAAATCCAAACACACCACACTTTCACTGCCTCGATCTCCTAAACGGTTGGATCAGTTGAAAAAACACCGAGAATAAAACATTTCTCAAATGCTGTGTACAATCTGAAAATACCATTAAAATATGGGTTTCCATTGCACATTTCAAAGCTGACTTCAATATTCGAAAATGACGTTGTCTTTTTTTTGGAATTAAAAAACACATAAAAACCCATCACATAAAAGCACAATAATTCTTCCATTGAAAGCACTCTGTTAGATTTCAATTTTAAAAATTGGCTATTGGTTCGACTGTAAATCCACCCTGTTAGGTGATTTTGGTGGATATCATGAAAATTTGGCAAAACGTGTGCACGAAACTGTAATACCATCCAGTTGGGTGATATTAGGTGAGACACCCTGTATTTGTATGATGGGTCAAAGTTGGTACCAAAAGCAAGATTTACAGTAGATCGGATATTGTCTCGAAACAATTTAATAATATTTATAAGAAAATGTGTGCCCCATTGAGAGTGCCTACACTGCTCTACAGTAATGGAAGAGACACCTTCTAATTTACATGAAATCTGGCTTGCGCGTTTGAACCCATGCTCGCACATCATACTTGATTTCATATTTGTGTGTGGTTTGGTAAGTTGCTTGTCTAATTCTTGTCGTAGGTGAAGAATAGGTAAACGAAGGGAATTTACTGATTTGAGAGAGGCGTAATAATCTGGTGCCACATTGCCAGCATATCTATTCGTAAAATTTCGAGAACATAATTCGGTGATAGTGTGAAGAAGTGGAACTATACAGGCATTATAACATAAACGGCGCACGTCGCACGATCCCAAAACTCACTCAACGCGACCGATAAGTGTTGAAGCGCGAGGTTTATAAATGTTGCAAGAAACCACTTCAGATCATCAAAAAGGAGTTCCAATAGGAAACAGGAGTTAGTGTGCATTGCAACATCTGCCAAACAACAAGACTGTCCTACTCCAGTGGTGTTCGGAACGCCGACATTAAAGTGTGTTAAGAAGGTATAAATACACGTGTGGAATCAGGATTTTGAACCATTTATTTCGAACAAAATAGTTTTATGAACAGGAATTACATTTTGAATGTCTGCACACTAAATAAACAAAAAATCCTACACATGTGATAAATAGTTTTTGAATAACCGGAAAAAAATTAAAAAATGCAGAATTTTGCTCTTAAGAAATAATAAGTATACCCCTTCCATAAGTGGTACAGCCAACTACATTAGGCTGCAACATATGGAAAATCAGTTCATGGTACGCCTAAAATGCAATCCACACCCTTTTGTTTTGTTTGCTAACGAAACTTCCACAACGTCACGTGGTACACACTTAAATCCAGCAGAAGTGAGAAAAGTTTACTTTCTGAAAGGACAAGGGAAATCATACAGATATATTGCAGCAAAACTGGGACGATCTGTTGGTGCTGTTAAGTTATTAACTAATAGATGGCGTTACTTTACATGTCTTTAATGTTTTGTATTTCTCTTTTGTTTTTGTGAGGCTCTGGTTTTAGAGAGTGCATTAAAAAATGGCGGTTCAAGTGTTCATGTGCGTTTGTGTTTCTTTGTGCGAACCAGCGTGTTCATTTTCTGGTCCTTCGAGCCGGATCGTGGCTGTTTAAAAGTGTGACTAAAGCAGCTGCGGGTAATTATGTAGATGACGGCCTCCACCCCAACTTGCGTTTTTTCCT
>JAHWFO010050687.1:1618871-1659254 GCA_023313115.1 Rhysida immarginata | reverse complement strand
ATTATTATTATTATTATTATTATTATTATTATTATTATTATTATTATTATTACTGGATAATACAAGTTAAATTTTTTGTAAGAGTATTCAACGAACTTTTATAACTTTTTTGTTAGTTACGAATTTGCGCCTTCATGCCTTTAATTAATTAATGCCCCGTACATTCCAGTCTTAAGCTTTCTTTGATTTTGCTTGCCTCATTTTTTCGGTTCCCCATGCGTGTTGTCCGTCTTCGTTGTGCTATAGTTCCCCTTTTGTATTGTCTTTGTCGTTTACACGTTTAGACTTTTTTTCCCTGGATGGTGTACTTCTAGTCGACCTCGAAAGGAACATTAATTTATTCAAGAGTTAAAATTTACATTAAACAAATTGAAGATGACAAAATAATAGAATAGTCTCAAAAAAGAGACATAAAATTAGAATAATGACAAAAAAGATACAAATCACTTTAATTGAAAACGATTTGTCAAAATAATAATTAACAGCGTCGCCGCTGGCTTTCATTAAGATGAATTTACACATTCTTCACGACTGATATTAGATTAAATAAGTTTGATTGCCTAAACCAACTCCTGTTTAGTTTGAAGCGATCTTTGCTGAAGTCTAGCCTTCATCAACTTCCATAAATTTCTAAATGGAATAATGTCTGGTGAATTACATAGCCATGGTAACAGAGAGATATTTCGCCGTTAAAGCCATTCTTTCGCGGATTTAGAGTTTGATTCGACGCACCATCTTGATAGAACAAAGGAATCACAGTACAGAACTTCAGTTGATGCAAGCAAAAAAGTATTTCTTGATAAACTGCAACATTTACTAAACCATTTATTCCCATACCATTACTGAAGCAGCAAATTTCACTGATCTCTTGAGGCAATGTCTGTTGTTAGCATCTTTTTTTCTGACTGCACACACGGGTTTCTCTTGGTCACCAAAAGAAGAGGAGGACACGAATTCGTCAATAAATAGGACGTTACTCCAGTCATTTTGTCCACACGTTACTCTTTCTTTGCACCGCCTTACAATGGCTCGTCTTTGCTTCAAAGTCATCTGGGGTTTAGTTTTGGAAATTCTAAGCTGAGAGGCAAATTGATATAATCGTCTGTTTGCAGTTCTGCTTTACATGGTTGCTCCACACTTTTTCCACAATTTATTTAGCATTTTTGAATGGGTGTTTCTTCAAACATGGGCATGTTTGACCGCGTTTCACGATTATTCGATTGAATAAAAAATTACTTGATTTAAAAAGTAAAATTGGTGAATGTCGTAGAAAGAGAAAGGAGGAATACGGAAACAAATTGTAGATTTTGAGAGAAAAGTTTAATGAACATTTCCAATTAAGTGCATAAAAATAAATAACAACAAAGTCAATTCAATTGCAAGAATAAATGATGAAATGTCAAGTCCAGTATAATTAGAACAGTTGGGCAGATGCGAAGAAGGCGTTGACCTCTCTTGCTATCGAACGGGCAGACGTGATCGGTAGGGCAGTCGGGCCTCAATTGTTACTTGCGTCCAGCGTTGCGATAACCATCGGTCAAACCTGGGCACCGTAGATTCCGTCAACGGCGACCCTCCTGGGGTTTGGTGGATCCCTTGGATGACTGCGCTAGGGGAAGATAAGTAGTCAATTAGTAAAATTTCAAAGTCTGAAGAAGAAGAAGATAATTCTTGCCTATGTAACTGGCTTATTTTAGAATAGCCTAATTTCTAGTTTTAAGGAAGAGTTGAAATTAATTACTTAACGATGCTTAAAATAAATAACTTAAGTTTTTATCTGAAGCACAAAAGCTGTATGCCACTGTACCCCTATGAGTGTTGAAGGCAGCCAAGCATGGCTCGCTTTGAGAGCTCTCGCCGCGGAGCGCGCTTGCAGTGCCTATGGCGTCAACCTCAGAGTCGGCTGGGACACAGGCGGTATCGTGTGACTGAGCGACTTCGTGTTTGCTATCGGAGCACGATAGGCTGGGCTCGATGTTGGAATGTCGTGGTCCATTCAGGGCAACGGGATCGCCTTCGCTTGCAAGAGTGCGATCCGAAGTCGTCACGCTGTCAGTGTACGGGACGTCCTCTCCAATCTCCTCTCGTGTCGGCCGCTGGGCTGTAGTCCCCGTGGCAGAGTCCAGCTTCTCGTGGCCTGTAGAGAATCCGGCAGTAGACGCTGCGTTGGCCGAGTCAAACACCTTCGTATCAATCCAGTTTTCGGCGTTAGAAGTCCTCTGGTCCTCCTCGCTTTGTGAGGCGTTTAATGGTCGGCGATCGCTCTCAATCCTAGCGTCAGCGCACTTCTCGGTTCCCTGGGCACTAATATTGGAATTGAGGAAAGTTCGATTATTAATCAAAAATTGTCTCTCATTTGCCTGTCTTTCGGGCTAACGTTCCTCTCGCTTCTCCGTCGGTCGAACCTCCGGCGACGGTGAGAATAAGGCAGATTCTTTGGAACGCCTTTCGGGCTCACGTTCCTCTCGCTTGTCCGTCGGTAGAACCTCGGGCGACGGTGAGAATAAGGCCGATTCGTCAGAACGCTCGTCGGGCTCCCGTTGTCCTTGCTGGCTGCCATGCTAGCACATCCGAATTCGGCTGATTGATTCCTTCCCCGTGGCTCGTATCGGTTCCTCTTCCTTACCGAGCAAATATTCCTAGAGGCGATGTCCTGAGCTGAAGACGTGGAGAAACGTTGTCTGGAGTGGCATCGGTCATGGTCCTCCGCTGTTGGAGCTGAGGCTGATGGTGTTGCCTCAGCGAACGCCTAATCATGAGGTCTTATAAATCTAGGCGTCCAGGCGCACATGCGGTAAGAGGCGGGCAGCTCATACTAAGGGAATAAAGAGGAACGCTGCTCTTAATGGATGACGTTGCTGAGCAGTCGTCCCCCAAACACAGTTCACAATTGCCCCACGGACTCTCATGAGGAGATTATACGAAGGCAAGGTGAATAGGCATTTGAATGTTAAAACAGGAAGCACATGAGTCTTGATGAATCTCGCCTTGACAAACATCGATGTTGGAAAACGAAGACTTTTATCAAGGCGAGAGATGCACTTCTCAACCACTTGTTGCCAGTGCATGGAGTCCATGGTCGGTTGAAAAGAAAAGACATATCCTAACACTGTAATTCGGTCGCACCATGTTATTGGGAAAGTTTTGAGATAGTCCACAGTCCAGTTCCCAACAGCAATACCTTCAGACTTGACGAGGTTGATGGAACTCCCCGTCGAAGTACTAAAGCGGTCAAAGGTTTCTTTAAAGATGCTCAAGGAGTAAGAGTCGGACGCAAATAGCACTACGTCATCTGCATACGCCAAAGTCCTGATGTTTATGGATGAAGCTGGCAGATCGTATCCTCGAACATCTTGATGGCGATTTAAGTATTGCAATAATGGTTCCAAATAGAAGATGTATAGCAGGGGGGAAAGAGGGCACCCCTGCCTGACACCTTTACACAAATTGAAGGTGGCAGATACGGAACCATTAATCGCCACACATGATGCGGAAATAATCGTGGCAAAAGTCCGAAGACGAAGGTGTCGACACACTTCAAAGAGAAACCCATGGTCGAAAGCCTTTTCCTGGTCAAGGCTTAAAACGGCAAGATTTTGCTGACGAGCACACGCTTCTTCCATCACACACCGAATCGTAATTAGATTATCGGACATCCTGCGTGATGGAATAGAGCAGGATTGTCCGGTATTGATGAAATCTTCGGCAAAAACTTTAAGTCTCTGTTGAAATACACCAGTGAAGACCTTGTAGTCGGTGTTAAGGAGGGTTATTGGCCTCCACTGGGTAACAAGTTCTGGATTCGGCAATTTGGGGAGTAAGATGATTTTCCCCACGGTGAAGTCCGATGTGATGGAAGACGGGTCTTCAATGATCGAATTAAACACTTGCACCAGGAAAGGGCCAAGAAGATTCCAAGTCGCATTGTAGAATGAGTATGGTATGCCATCCATACCCGGGCTGGACTGATGACGGCCGTCCTCTGACAGGAACTTCTTGACTTCGTCTTCGGTGAAGGGACGAGAAATAGACAGATCAGCATCCTCAGAAAAAGGTCTTAGCGCCTGAATCCACTGCTTCGTTTCGACTGATGGGATGATTGGGTTACTGAAAAAGGATGAAAAATGGGCGTGAAAGGCTGACAAGATGTCGTGGTCAGAATTCACTTCCCCATTTTCCACCACCAATCGACGACATCATTTTTTGTTGGCACGTCGTCTCTCCTCGGCGAACGCTGTTGATGATAAATTCCTGACGTCAGTCGCCCAGCAAAGTTTGGCTCTGAGCGCTGCGCCGGCCGCCTTCCGGATCATTAGAGCGTTGATCTCGCTCTTCACCTGACGTATTTCAGTATCAAACTCCTCCTTTGGGGTGGAAACTTGGAGGAGTCGGAGAATTTCTTGTAGCATAAGAAGATGACGACGCCGACGTCTAGCTGCTTGTAACCCAATCTTCCGAAAGAAACGTTTGATTTTGTTTTTAAGTTCCAACCAAGAAGCAAGTGTGGGAGGCACATTATAAAGATGTTTTTCAACGAACTGAGCGAACATTCCCTTATATTCCTCTTCGTCGAGCAGAGAAACATTCAGGAACCAATTGCGATGGACTGCAGAGCCTGTAGATGATGCTGGAAATGGAGGATTCCATGACCACATGATGGCACTGTGGTCGGAGAATGAACATGGAATTACCTCCATTTTACCCGGCGAACCAGCAAATACATTGTCAACGAGAAAAAGGTCTAATCTTGATGAAATAGTGGGCCCTTGATGGAAAGTAGACCCAAGCTGGCTACTTTGTGGATGGTGTGTCCATAGGTCGAACAATGCATTTTGCTGGCACAAACGATACACATGACCAGACGAAAAGATGTTGTTTTCGTCTGGATGGCAGTTCAAATCACCAGCAATCACTACAGGCAACGATGAACACAAAAAGTTATTTAAGTCACTGAAAAACGTTGGTTTGTCTGCTGTTCTACACGGTGGATAGACATTAAGCAATCGGAAATTGACACCAGATGTTGAAATGTCCAAAGAGATTACCCTGCACTCGCAGTCATACACACAGTTCGACACCAGAATGGAGGGGTTGAAGATCATGGAGGCAACCCCTTTCCCATTTGGTGACGAAGAGTTGATAAAGAATTGTTCGTTGGTGTATTGACTGCGAAGGCCCGGAAGGTAATAGCACTGTTGTGAAGTGGCGAGTTTTACTTCTTGAAGTAACAAGATGTCCGGCCTGTGCAGGGCAATGAACGATGACAACACCGATTGCTTAAAAGAGGAACCAAGAGAACGCACGTTCAGGGAGATGACCTTCATTGAGGATGTTTAATGGTGCATCTGCCGACCTGTATCCGGTTGAGACTTGGGCTTCCCAGATGTTACAGGAGGCTCCGTTGTTCTTCTCATCGGAGATCGCAGACGACCTGATGAGGAAGAAGGGCTGCGCTGATGGCTCGCACGGCTGTCTCTCTCGGAGGAAGAAGTAGCTCTTCTCTCGTCCCCTTTGCCACGATCCCGTCTGGATTTTTTCTTGCGGGGATTCCTCGTCCTTACAAGAAGATCCTGCTGTTTCTGCGCTGATGGATGCGTATTCCCAGCAGAAGATGTCATCCTGGAGGGCGACGACGTTTCACTAGTCCGCGCAGGCTGTGATGTTGTTGACTGCGCTGGTGGAGGAAGCGTTGGAAAGTCCTCCACTGAAAAGGTGGATTCTATACCTGCTGAAACGTCAACGTCGTCATCTCCAGAAGCTTCGTCTTCACCCATCGATACATCGAAAGCTGGCTGCGGAAGAGGTGTGATCTCTGGGAGCGTGGAAGGAGGTGAAGATGGCCGCTCCCCCCTAGGCTCCAAAGATTGAGTTGGACGAGGTGGTGGGGGCATCATTTCCTTCTGCACCTGGGGAAGAGTCGATAGAGCCGGCATAACTTGGCTCTTTCGCGATGGTGATGACGGCGACGAAGCTCTGATTGGCGCTGGATACTTGGCCGGTGATGACATCATAGGTTGCTGCTGGGACGACATTCCCTTAGGCGATGATGGAATATCTGCTGGCGCTGCAAACACCCTCTCCGGGCACTGATGATATTTGCTTACGATGCGGTTACATGCATCGCAATTCTTGAGGAGAGGGCAATCTTTCCTGACATGAGACGTTTTCTTGCAGTACCAGCAGCACTGCCTTTGACCCTTGAAAGACACGCGAACTTTGTTGCCGTGCATTACAAGGTTCTCTGGAATATCCCTCTGAAGGTTCATGTCCACTATAATGTCACCAGTCTTCTGCAGGGGAGAATCCGGATGAGTTGGGTAGGCTACTTTCTTCACCTGCCCGTAGTCGGACATGTAACGCTTCAGGTAATCTTCTTCCATCAGCGGCGAGGCGCCCCGGATAAAAATGGGTAGATATCCGGGCTCAGCATAAACCAGGCGGACGGTGGTTTGTCCAACCTTGACGAAATCTGCACTCATTGGAGAATGTCTCTGAACGACAGAAACAGCAGGATCACCAGATGGTAACACGGGTGGGATGCCCGTCTTCAAATATGGTTCTTTCATAAACATGCCGACGGCTATTGGTCCATCGGCAACCATAAACACCATATTCTCCATGGCTTAAAAGTAGAAAAGTTCGGGGGGGGGGGTGTAACCTCCCCCGGGGGTCGCCGGGGGGAGGGTTACTCGAAGTCACAGTCACTCACGCACGCGTTGGTTGGTTGGTTGCGGCGTGAATAAATTTTAAAGTCCAAGAATTAAAGTCAGTCACTCACTCACACAATCACTACGAGGTCTATTCAAGATCGGTCATGGTCCTTCTTCATTCGCCGGTTATCGATTTCCAACCGGTTGCTCAACCTGAGCTACGAAAAGTTGTAGTGCCTTTTATATTGAACATTAAAAAGATATGTAAATCACTTGCAACATATCTGCTTACCTAATTGGAAAAATTTGGAAATTAGTCTATTTTTTGTCTGTGTCTTAGAATTATACTCATCGTCAAAAATTCTAACTTATAGGATGCTGTGGGGCGTTCTGTTAAGACTCCACCGCTGGCACAAGATGTGCAAGAGCTACAAGCTAACGTAATCTGCATAGATGAGCTAAGTCAAGACTACGTTAAGAACTTGTACGCCTCTATGCCACCACGTATGGCAGAATTCATGAAAAATAATGGGACCCAACATCCTATTGAGATTTGTAATTATTTTGGTATTTTGCCCAATAAATTTTGTCACAGCCACGCTCATTGTTTAATCATCTGTTGTTGTTGGTGAGTACTAACTTTCTTTCAAATATCTTTTCAATCTGGCGATTCCTTCTCGGTGCAAAATTTTTTTTTGACGACAAGTATATTTTGTTGCCTTCAATTTGTTCAATGGGAATTTGAATTGTTGAACAAATCTATTTTGCTTTTGGGTTTGACTAGACGATATATGAGTCATTGAAAAAAATTCTGTAAAATCTTAAGGATTAATGTCCACTAAAAGTTACCCTCAGAATGTAAAATACCATTATTCTAATTTTTTGATAAGGAGTTGTAATAAAATCTCACTTTAAAGAGATTTGGATGGCTTAAAAATGAAGACATTTTGAAAGTATTATATATGTGAACAAGGTAAACGAAAGTGTTTGATATAAATTCTTAAAGGATTCCTATTGGCATTTCAGTTTCTTTATGGAAGTTTCAGTCACGTTCTTATTCCTTCTTTGTTGTCTGAACTTCACAATTCTATCAGAATGTAGAATACACCAAGAAGCTTTCTGTGGAATACATTGACTTGCAAAAGAAAAAATGTGAAAGTTTTCCAACCAGAACTTTATCCTCAATTCCTAAGGGATATCAGTCTGCAAAAAACCAATTGGAATTCAAATCAGTACGTTCTATTCGAGCTTTTATCGTTACTTTTAAAATATTACGATTCAAAAACACGCATTAGGACTTTATTTTTTTATATAAAATAATTTCAAATTCGTACAAATTGCACGCAATATTGAGGCTCGTCACATATCATTTTATAGCTTTAACATAAGCAATCCTTTATTAAATAAAATCAAACTCGCTGTCTGAAGAGTGAATTTCGAAGCACTTCCATTCCTACTTTTACTTCTTTTTTCCTTCTTATCCAGTGTAGTTATTCTCGAATGTTGCCATTTCCTGTGTATGACACGTATCGGCTTGCGACTCGTCAGTCGTGACATCCACTGATGCTTTTGAGATCGCACAAGAAGAACCCTCTTTTGCAGATGAACGAGTCTCCTTTGAATTCTTTGGAGCCAGTTCTAAAATCCGGGGATAGACGGGTTAGAGGTTTCTTTTTTTTTCAGTTTCTCTACATTCCCCCGTCTTTTTATTTGACTCGAAAGAATCAGGAAGTAGATGCAGATTGACGGTGAGGGAGGACGACGAGAGAGAAAGAGGAGCCTATAGAGATGTTGTTGTTGTTGTTGTTGTTGTGTAGTTCACATTCAGAGGAGAAAAAACACCGCAAGGAAACAACGTTCTTCGCAGTAACATAGCAACACCCCCTCCACCTTCTTCAACCTAAACCCATCCGCTTCCATTTTTTCTTTCTTTTTATTTTTTGCACTTAAAAAGCCCTTTTTTCTTATGCAAGATGTGTTTGCTTTTTTTTCTGGAGACGAAGAAAAGCCCCTGAAAAAAACCAATACGGAAAGCTGAAGAATGCGTAAGGGAAAGAAGAAAGGGAAGTGGATTTTGAATACAAAATTTAACATGAAGCAAAGGGTTAACTCCCAGTATTCATTGTAGCTCATTCTGACGTATTACCATCTCCTTGAATATGAAATTTTTAGTAAATAATTGATTCCGAGATCTATTTTCGCGCATCCTGTATTGTCTCCTAGTTACATTTCAAGGACATCATTTGTTAAGGTTTATTTGTACGAGGGAAAAAAAACAGTATAGCAATAGCGTAAACGTGTAATTCTGAAGAGTATGAATGTTTAATGAGATTTCTGAAACATATTTTTATATATTCAAATCTTCTCATGGATATCTACGCAAGTTATTGACATTCCACAAATCAGATTCAAAGCCTGAGGCCCGTATTCAGAATGAGCGCTCATGCTCTTGCTCTTATTCAAACCATTGTTGAGTACGAATTCAACAAGAAATTAACCCTCCTGAGGAAGGTATAGGAAAGCTACGGAAGCCCTAAGATCATCTATTTTTACCCTTTTATCCGCACTTTTTAACCTCCACCCCCAATCGAAAAATTGATTTTCTCGAACGTAGTATTTAGAAAATGTAAAAGAGCTCTATCTTCTTTCGTTTCCAATCATTTCCGATCGAATGATATACCACATAACATATGTTGCCATAATTCTAAAGACCAAGTGACTGCCACTCCCACAACTCCGACCCCAGTGGGACAGTTTGTCCCAAACTTCATAGTAATGTATATCTTGCCTAGAGGAATCTGCATATCGAATTTGGTCCCCTGTAAATCCCACCCCAGTGGGCTAATCAAAACCCAACTAAATAATGAAGGTGCACATGCCCATAGTAAACTACATTTCGAATTTCAACCTCTACTTCAAAAATTGCGGAAATTATGAAGGGGACCGACAGACGGACATTGTAAAACCAATAAGTATCTGCATTCTTCCGCTACTTAGCAAGAAATCAATTCTCCCGAGGAAGATATAGGAAAGTAGCGGAAGCCTTGAGATCATATATCTTTACCCATTTATCTCAACTTTTAATCCCCCCTCCACAATTTTTTAAATCGAAAAATTGATTTTCTCGAACGTAGTATTTAGAAAGTGTAAAAGAGCTCTCTATTTTCTTTCATTTCTCATCATTTCCGATCGAATGATATATGACATGCCATATGTTGCCATAGTTCTAAAGACCAAGTAACTTCCACCCCCACAATTCCGACCCCACTGGGACAATTTGGCCCAAACTTCATAGTAATGTTGATCCTGCTTAAAGAATCTGCATACCGAATTTCACTCCTTTATATGCATAAATAGGCGTAGACCTTTCGGTCCCCTCTAATTTCCGCCCCTGAAACTCCGACCCCAGTGGGCCAATCAAAACCAAACTAAATAGTGAAGGTGCACATGCCCATGGTAAGCTACATTCCGAATTTCAACCTTCTACCTCAAAAAATGCGGAAATTATATATTGTGTATCAAAATGGGGACGGACGGACAGGCGGACATTGTGAAAACATTAAGTAGATCCATTCTTCCGCTACTTAATAATATGAAATTTGTATTTAACAATGGTCTTGAGTAAGAGCAAGAACATGAGCCCTCATTCTGAATACTGGTGTGAGCCTTACATTAAAAGAGCAATTCACGTAAATGCAGCAGAAGAAGATTTGAAATATGAATAAATCAATGGAAAACTTGTTGCAACTTGTACGGGGTTGTGCATAACCTTTTGCTAGGGGGCTGCGACTTAAACCGCAGCATTGTAGCACACTCTTATGACGCTTCGGCAGAGAGTAGTTCATTGTGCGTCTATTGGTATCAAACAAATATGGCTGGTTTAATAAATGACAGTGAAGAGCAGCGTTTCATGGATAGAGTTCGTGCAAATGCATATCGAGAGGCAATGGAAGCAGGTGCGTCTTTTATTAATTGCAAATGGGTTGCGAACAAGTTAAACCGATCGGATAGATGGGTGACGGACAATTGGAAGAAAGGTTATGATAACTGCCATGCCGAATTTGCTGAGGGTAGGCCCGAGAAATTATCACAGGAAAGCAAAAACATCATTGCTAATAACAGTGGCAAAAGACGTCGCAGCTGTGTCAACGTTGCAAAAGAAATTAAAGCCAAGCGTGGAAAAACAATTTCTCGTTCAACGGTTCAAAGACATCGTCAGCGTGCAAACATCAAGCCATTCCATGTTATTCCGAAACCGATGAAGACCGCATTAAACATCGAAGACCGGCTCTGGTTTTGCGACTACCTGCGGGATTGGGTGGAAGACGACTTCATGCACCTTGCCCCGAGCGACGAGTTCTTTGTGTGGACTATGAGACGTCCGAATTACCAAAACGATAGGGTCTGGAGCTTATCGATTACAGATATTTCTGACGATGAACACTATCAAGAGCTGTCCAAGAAGCCTGACTGCATTAGCATCTTCGTGTGTTTCACCGCCAAGCGAATGATGTGGAGATTCAAGGAGCAGGGTGAGTCATGGAATGGTGATTATTTTCGGAATTTGCTAACAAATGATGTTTTTCCGTTTCTTCGAGATCCAAACAAGACTATCGACCCGCATGAAGTTTGTTTTTTGCACGATAAGGCACCTTGCTTTAAGGCTAATACAACACAGCAAATCCTAAGAGAAAGTGCTATCGATTTCTTCTCATCAAACGAATGGCCCGGTGCATCCCCTGACCTAAACGTTGCTGAACATTTTGGAGCCGTGTTAAAAGACGCAGTGGAATCTTTAATGATTCAAGAACGTGGTGAAAATCGGTATTCTCGAGACCTTCTAATGGGACACCTGACATCTGTGCTGAAGGACATGGAGTACGATACTGCTCTGTTTGAGACACTCCTCCGCTCCTACCCGAAACGGATGCATGCTGTTCGAGAAGCAGGTGGTGGCCACACTAAATATTGATGTGATAAAAGCAGAAATAAACGTACTTTTTGATTATCAACCGCAGAACATTCCACTTAGTTTTGTTTATTTTCCAGACCCCTAGCAAAAGGTTATGCACAACCCTGTATAGTGAAAGAATTAGGGTCACATGCATTTAATAACCACGGACGCTGTTCAAAAAAGGCTAGGAACGAATTTCTAAAGAATTTGTATGGCATTTTTCTGCAATTAAGTAGCGAAAGCTGCAACCAGAGGCGCGCCACCAGAGTAAGTAAGTAAGAACTATGGCTTCCATTAGAGACGAGGTGGATGTGTCGTACTCCCCGGACAGTGAACTTTAAAACTTTATTCCGTTTGGAAACCTAAAATATTTAGTTGTATCGTATGCTATAAGGTGTAAATAAATCAAAAACTTGATCTAGTTAACATTAAAAATAACCTCAATTTATATATAGAAAATTTTAATTGAAAACAAAATTTAAAGGAAAAATCAATAATTACAAAATTTATTGATTGTCAATTGTATTTCCAGACGATAATAATGAGAAAATTTTTAAAAATTGGATTTCAGCCGTATTTTAGAGGAAGCGTAATTCAAGTGATAAGGCCGACTGAGCCAACAATGGCGGATTCTGTAGCAGATGACAAAGTCTGGCGTACTTTCCTAATCTAGAGCTTTACCCACATGGCATCTTATCGGACTCGATCCGGATCGAAATGCATCATGGTTTAGATGCATGTAAACGCGAGACACTTTTGAATTAGCTCAAGTCGATCCGGATGGAAATGTGCATGATAGTAAGCTATATTCCGAATTTCAGTTTTCTACCTCAAAAAATGCGGAAATTATGAAAGGGACAGACGGACGGACAGACGGACATTGTGAAAACGATAAGTAGCTCCATTCTTCCGCTATTTAATAAAGCTGGAAGGGTATCCGAATTTGGCTGCGTGAGGGTGGTCCCATTTGCGGCTCTGTCCATGATACATTCCCTGTTAGGTACTCAGTGGTTAGTTTATTCTGTAGCAGACGACAAGGTTTCCCGTACTTTCCTTATCTAGAGCTTTACCCACAGGGCATATTATCGGACTCGATCTCTTAGATGCATGTAAACGCAAGACACTTTTGGATTAGCTCAAGTCGATCCGGATGGAAACGTGCATGTAAACGCAGTGTAAATGCAAGAGAAGGCGTACTGGGATAGGACAAGAACGAGGACCAAGAGGAGCTGATAAAAGGGCAAAGAAAGTGATTGGATGGTTGGTTTGTTTGGTATTAACGTCCCTTTCAACTGCTATGGTCATTTCAGGACGGCGTTATTGGGGTCGCAAATTTTGCTTCGCAAGGGTTCTTTAACGTGCAGCCGGCAAACGACTACACGGGACCAACGGCTTTACTTCTCCTCCGAAGTAAGTGCGTGATCTCAGTATTTCCTCCTGAAAAATCCTCGTCGTCCTCGGTCGGGATCGAACCCGCGTACTCGGGCATCAGAGGCGATCACGCAACCAGTGAGCCACTGAGGCCGATCAAAGAAAGTGAATAAGAAATAGTGCATGAAAAAGTGACAGTAAAATAAAAGAAAATAAGAATGATAAGTAAAATTCATTAGAACTGAACAACAACAAAATGAAGGAAAAAAAGATGAAAACATGAAGTAAAATACTAGTGAAAGATGAAAACAAAACGGAAAATTGGATAAGAGAGATCGGAGGGGGGGGGGAGCAATTGTTGAGAGAGAAAGACGAAGGCATACAGGGTGCGGAAGGTATTTGGGAACACCTGAGTATGACGTAATAGCCAATACATCATACTATTTAACAATCCCAAACGAAGCAGATAAACATGGCGGATCTAAAGAGGTAAACCAAATGCAGCGACATGCTGTCATCGTCTGCTTGGCTGCAGGACACTCCGACTCCGAGACTGTTGCATTCATGAAAGTCGCCCGTTCGTTCGTGTTCAGAGTTCGGGGAGAATTAGACACTGCCAGTGGTGATGTGCCAACCGTTTCACAGAGGAAACGACATTGTCGGCGCTCGGACCGTATCAGGACGCCGGAATTCATCCATTCTGCAATTCTGTCTAAGATGCAACCTATGAGGACCCTGGAAGTCCATAAGGGCACTCGGGAGGGAGCTGTAGGTTACACCGATGTGTTGACAAGAGTTGTGAAGCCCTGGATTATTGCTGTAGCACGTTGTAAGCCGTATGTTTTTCAACAGGACTCTGTTCCAAGTCATAACCCTCCCAACATGTGCCCCCTCCCCCCCCAGCTCCCCTGATCTCAATCCTTTGGACTATTAAGAGGGAGTCCAACAAGCATCCACCACACAATACCATTGAAGCCTGCCAGCGGTTCCGACAGCGTGTGGAGGCTGTCGTTGCGGTGGACGGTGATTTTATTGAATAACAATAAATATGTATTTTGTAGTCCTTTGTACAAAAATCTAAATTGTATTAAAGGCTCTGTGATAACTTAAGTGTCTGCTCCTTTTACCTGCGGACGTAGTTTTGTTCTCAAATACTGCCGCACCCTGTAGAAAGGAACTGTAGAAATGTCTGGCACAAATTAGGGAATAACTAGAGTGGGAGAGAAATAGGGGAAAGGATTTTTTTCAGGGTCTTATCACCCTTTGTTTAATTTTTGTTTTATTCCAGGGTTCTTGTGTCTTAGCCTACTTATTTTCTACGTCAGACACCAGACTAATAATAAGTCGGTCTAAGTTTAGCCCTGATCACAGTTTTTAGGCATAAAGTCTACAAAGTGATGGAATTGTTCCTCAGGAAAATTGGCCCATGCTAATAGTTTAATATGGATGGCGGCGTTTGTAGGATCTTTCCAGCTCGTGTCACAAATTTTCGAAATACGAGAAAATTGAATTTTTGGAGCTTTTTCTAAAAAAAAAAAAAAAAAAAAAAAATCCGTAATTGAATACAGATGTTTTATTCAATTTTAGCCGTTCGCAATATTTTACATGCTCTCAAAGCTGAAACCAAATTCATAGGGGAGACCAGGGTAAGTTCCTACTGGGGGACGTCGATTTATTGTGGTTTACGTAACAATGCGCATGCGTAAATTTTAAATCCTCACCAATGAAACGCTTCTTCTACGTTTTCAACCTGTGTGGGCTCATGTTTAATTACACCACAATAGACGGGAGAGCTTGTTGTTGTTTTAACCAGTGCGAAGTAAATGCCATGTAAATGTTTCATTTCAATACGCCTTGTAAATGAACGTGGAAAATGTAATAGCCTGACACAGGGTGAAATGAGTAAATTTAGCTAACTTATTTTTTCATATTGGTCGCGTGTTTTTATACAGAACAAGAAAACAGCAATGCCATCAAATGGGGCATATTGAGACATTTCTCATGGGGTAGATTGATAATCACTCGAAATGAGGCAAAAGAACGAGAAGGAAAGAAACAAGCAAACGAAGAAAGAGTAAGAAAACAGCTACTCAAGATGATGAAGAAAGCAAAAAAAAAAAAAGAAAAATGACAGAAACGAGGCAGAAAACACGAATTTTCTCTGCCCAAATTAGATAATTGTCGCCGGTTAACCTATCTATTCTTCGCAACTCTTTATCCTCTCTAAATGCCATGATACAATCTCATCAGCTCTCTAAACGTAAGGGAGGAAGTAAGAAACAAGCACTACTTGCAAAATCGAAAGAGCAGACAGCCTCAAAAATTGACGAAGACTGTTCATGTTTGGTGTGTTGAAACCATTTTATGCATCATACTTAATGAACATTGAATACAGTGTACATCATGTTACATGTGGGCCCATCTAAAGTGTGCAAGTGATCCCACCTTTCATATTTGCAACCAGTTTTAGAATTTGACTAGTATTAACGCCCGTTTTAAAAACGGAAAAATAAAAATTGGTTGATTTTTTCATAATTTAATAAACATTCAAAACGGTTCTATGCTTCATAATAAAAAAATAATAGTTTTAAGGTCAGTTTTAAAAACGGGGAAAAAACATTGGGACAAAAATATTTTGTTCAATGAGAGAAAAATTAATTTAAATATCTGCACTACAAAAAAATTGTTTAAAAATGGTGAAAAATTAAAAAAAAATACTTTTTAAAATTGGGAATCAGAAAAGTTTTCAAAGAAAGGCATGACGGAAAGGCGTTGAATTATTTTAATAACAATGCTATTACAATAGGACTCATTTAAAAGGGTTAGGAAGAAAGGATCACTTTATGATTAGGCCTTCAATACTCTTTTACCTTTCTTCTTATATTTCCGTTTTTTTTCAAATGCGAGCCAAAAACACTGAGGACAGATGAAAAACATCGGGACGGTACCAACACCACCTAGACAGAAGGCCTGATAATGGAAACGTCATACATTGCTACATCATCATTAGTCGACCATTATTAATCCTATTTCTACCAATAATAAGCCCTAAATTTGGACGACTAATGATGATGTAACAATGTAGGACGCTTCCGTTATCAGGCCTTCTGTCTAGGAGGTTTTGACAGTACTCCAGAAACGTATTTTCTAAATCAGCGGTTCGTTTGCTGTTGTTGGTGGGAGCTCTACGCTCTCAATCAAACTAACAAAACCCATGGAAATAAAACCATGACGTTACAAACTGACCCAGGCATACAAAATTCCATTGACATGTATAAAAACTGAATTTTTGAAAAAGAAAAAATATTTAAAGTAAAAAAAATTACAAAACTGTAACTAATCCCCCCTTCCCACCCCAGCGTCTTCTACAGGGCCAAAATAAACAGTAAAAGGTGATTTAGGTGTATCTCTCACAGGAACCGAGTCTATAAATGGGACAGACAGACAGCACTTGAATTTATTAATAGTGGATGGGTATCATGGATAAATCCTTAATTATTTAGGAATTATGATAGAGGGAGAACAAATCAGCAGAGTAACGAATTAATGAACTTTAATTATGTTTTTCTTAGAGCTGAGCTAGAAGACATACATAAACGGATAATGCTCTTCACTTGACAAATAAATGAATAAGAGGCCGTTAGCACAAAAATGAAAGTTAATCACAAAATTATATAAAGTCTATTTCAAAATTAATGATAGCCTACAATTGTCGTATATCGGGAAAGTTACACAAACTGCTAAGCAGCATCTTGGGAATTTCAAACATCAGTAATTTTGTTGGTCTTGCGAGGCGAATCCGATGCACTTGGCGGATAGAACACGATATCGCAGACCGCGTCGTGGAATCCGGAATCTTGCCAAAGACAGGTGAGGAGGACAGGTTCGGGAATGGCTAACTTATCTAGGGAAAGCAAGGCTTGAGGAGCCCCATGGCCACGTGACTTAGGAGACACCCCCCCCCGTTACCTGCAATTTCCATAGATATCTCCGGCGTAGCCGAATCCCTCGATGAACGTATATCACTCTTGGTATGCCCGCAATGGCTTTTCCGAGCCGCGTAGAATATCCGAGTGCGACGATTAAACGGTGGAGTTCTCTGTCCAACGCTGAGTATTCGCAATACTACCTTCAATTAGTGGACGTTTTGAGTTCTCGTTGCGAACTCCTCTTCCGCTATATTTCCCGGAACGACCTCCATCAGTATTTCGTCATGACGGGGTTTTCCTGGTAGCACTGCAGTCCGCTACTCCTTCGTTGTCGGAATCTTTTCGTCCTCTGAGATTCCCGCTCGCCACTCTTTTCCGTTGGCGACCCTTGGTCACGCTCTCCTGTTCGTGCATTCGGACGCTTTCATTTTTCCGTCCTCTTCCTTTCGTTCCGATATCTCTTCTTCTCTTTTCTTTTTCTCTTTCTCTCGGCGACGCTCCGAGTTTCGCTCGCCGACTTTTCCTTATTCTCATTGGTTGCTTCATTTTATTTTCCGCCAATGGGGTTTCGATTGTGCTATTCTCAGCGGCGGGGGAGGACGATTGAGAAGAAGCTGCTTGATCTTTAATTCTATCTTTTCTGACTTCTTCTGGCTTCTTCTTCTCGCCTCAAATTTATTTGACAATGGGTGGATGTATGGATGGATTTTTATTTTGTATTATTTTTTATATTATTATTATTGTTATTATTATTATTATTATTATTATTATTATTATTATTATTATTATTATATTTTTTTTTAGCCTTAACCTATTTTTCTTTTCTTTTTTCTTTTTCTTTTTATTAGGTCATTTTATATGATTTTCATCATTAACCCCGTTTTGGGCTTTGGCCTGTTGGGGAGCAACATAGGGTTTCATACTCTGGTTTATCTGGTGGACTGTTTCCTATTGTTGTTACTTTTATTATATTATATTATATTATTATTATTATTATTATTATTATTATTATTATTATTATTACTATTAATGTTACTATTATTATAGTTATTATTACTGTTTTTCAGTCCACACTTTCGTTTTCTTTGCATTTGGAGGATTTAATTCTTTATCTAAGCAAAAAAATTGGGATTCTGAAAAGGCTCAACCAACCTCTTTAACAGACCCCAAACCTTTTATACGCTTTATCGTTCTATAATAATTCCAAAATTAATGTACGGTATATGGATTTGGTTTTCAGGCCCAACTCACAGTTTTCGCTATTTGCTTTCGAAAATTGAGAATTATATACAGTTTTTATATAACAAATTATCTGTTGACGACACCTGTAGGGTCAATTCCAACATTTTTGATCCGCAGCATATTACACGTAATTTTTTTACTAACCTTTTAATTGCTATTTTTTTAACGGACCCTATGGATCCCACGAACCCTGCAATATATTGGGATTCGTATCCCGGTCTCCAAAAGAAACCCACAGACGTTAATTTTTTTAGGAAAGGGACGCATCCAACTAATAAATATAGATCCAGCATTTAAGCTAATTCAATTGAATAATAGTAAAAGAATCTCACAGAATATTGATATTTTTCATAACTCTCGTATACCTCTCTGTAATGTTGCCTCTTCTTAGGCTCTTTTTACCCCGTGATGGATTCGTCTGTTGGGGGTCGGTACTCTCATAATGATTGATTGACAGCCAATTACAAATATAAATATAATATTATTATAATTGGAATGATTAATTGTGTCCATTTTCAAATTTTTTTTTTATTTTTTTTATTTTTAAAATTTTTTTTTTTTTTTTTTTTTTTTTTTTTTTTTTTTTGTATTTTTGTTTTTAGTGTGTTTATTGTTAAAGGTTCATTTTCAACTGTTTTCGTTCCACTGAAAATCATAAAAAATTAAAAACGGGTTTTTTTGCGGATATTTTTACTTTTTTCAAGGGAAAGAAAACTAAAACAAAAATTTATTGAGTTCTGTTTTAGTGAACATTTCTTATATGATTATTCTGACACGTCTGCGGACACTCAAAGGTACTTTTAGTCAATTACCATAACCTCTTGATTCTCAAATCGTTTCTCATTCTCAGGAATGTCAATTTCTCTTCTATTGCTAAAAGCAATTCTATCTTAATTGCATAAAAATTAACAATAATATGTGTAATTTAGTTTCTGCCATGACTTTCCTTCTAAAAGGAGTAGAGCCACGTAGTAATTGCCACAAAATTGTACAATTTATAGTAATTGCTACAAAATAGTAATTGGTATCTCTTAGCCGCATTGAAAATTTCATCATAGTCTTTGGGCTTTAAATTCATTAGGAAATACAGGTTGGCCATATACATGAATGGGACGGTTTGTTATTACAGACATATAAATAACATATGTATTTACATAGGATGTCACTCATCCGCCTTTGGCTAGAATTCATGCTCATATTCCGCCAACAGAGGGCGCCAACATAATGATGCACATAGAATAGCCTGTAGTAAACTTTTACTACAGGCTGCTCTAGATGCACGTCCAGTATTTCTTTGGTGATAATAATTTTCATAAAAATTCTCTTTCCACTCTTTGTTATTACATTACTGTGGTGGTAACACGCTAAATCACAATCACCACACGCACAAACAAAACCCATTGGCAAACAAACATGACGTCACAAACTGAATCACAAAACCAAAATTCCATGAGATGAAGGAAAAATGAATTTAATTTTAAAAATTTTTTGTGGGAAAAAACTCGAAATTGGGATAAAAAAAAACCCCTATCGCCCCCTACACGGTCAGAAGTATCCATAACAAAAGGTGGTTCGGGGTTATGTCTTGCAGGAACGGAGTCTATAAAGGGACAGAGCAGACAGAGCTTCGATTTAGTAATAGTAGATATGCTTCCAACAAATAGTAGTGAAAGCCATTACCTATGCTAAACAAAATATTTAGAGGAAAGGTAAATTCACACCATTTTATCAGTTCAATTTAATAACAGAAATATTATCTTAAACCTTTATTTCCAGTTTGTTCAGGTGTACCTTATGGAGTTGAAGTTTTCAATTTCTTTAACTTCAATGGGAAACAGTTTATCTGGATTTTTGGCTAACATTTATATGGATATCATTGAAAAATTACCATTACACTCAAACTTAAACAAAAAAATAATTTTATGGAAACGTTACATGGATGATATCATCTTAATAATAAAAAACAACGAAATAGACCCAATTATAGAATATTTAGAAAAAGTTTCCGATTTCAAATTCACTAAAAACACCATGGAAGATAATAAAATACAATATCTGGATTTAGAAATTGAAATTGAAAATGACTCAAAATTTTCTTTTGATATTTACATTAAACCCACAAGAGGAAATATTATGATTAGCTTTAAATCTTTTCAACATATCATTAAATTTTATATAAATTTCATATAAAATCAGCGATGGTGGACGTTGTCGCAACAAAGAAAAAATCCAACAATGGGTTATCTAACAATGGGTTATTTCCCGATTATACAAACGGGTGGGTTCGCTTCTAGTCTTATATATAAAATGCTAAATCCTCCTGCTCCGTGCCCGTTTCCATAGTGACGAGCAACAATACAAGTTTCATTGTTTCCAACAAATGAAAAAACACTGATTGTTAAAATCCAAAAATCGCAGCCGGCGAAAAAGAATATTAAAAAAAAATCCCATATTTTTCGTAGGCTACGGTTCGAAAATATATTGTCGTCATAGATTTAACTATATACATCTATTGAATAAATCTATATAATCTATCTACAAAAATAAATAAATCCTAAGTAAGTAATTTAGCTATTCTAAATTACGAAATTCATTACATGTACACAATTCTTATTTTTTAATTTTAATAAAAAATAATAACATTCAAATAAAACATTTTGAAATTGATTAACAATTCAATTCACAAGTCGGTAACATTAGTTTTTACATTTTATGATATTCGTTATATAATAATAATTTTTCAGTTCTACAAATTAATAAAAAGGAAAAATTCATAAATTAGAAAAATGAAAAATCAAAAGCAAAATACATTTAATTCTCATTTTTTTATATTCAATTTATATGTATAATTAATTTTTTTAGTTATAAAATATAGTGGTCGTGGCGCCCCCCCGAGGGAGAAAGGGGGCGGGGGGGGGGGGTGTGGGGGGGGGGGTAAAAAAAACAAAAAAAAAAACATAAAAGAAGAAAAAAGGAGCCCGAAGAGCCATTTTCACTGAAGAGCAAATTTTACCTCTAATAGTTGTAAATGTGTTTTTGTGTTATAACACAGCCCACTAGATAAAGGCCTGAGTGCTGTTTTCAAAATGGCGGCGCTCGCAGGTGGATTATGTGTGTGAAATATGATGTAATAGAAGAATTATTTCATAAATTTGCTTTAATTTTCTTACAAAATCTAACCAAATTAATTAACCTATTAATGAGAATGAATAAACGAATAATGAGTGCGATAATTAATGGAATTATGGAATCCTTGAAAAGTGCCATAGATGACATGATGGATAATATAAAAACTCAATTAAATAATTTAGTTTTATACACACGTGAAACAATACTATCAACGATTAAGACTATAACACCAACAATGAATGATTTCACTTCCACTTCAAAACTTTTGGAAAACTCGATTTTAATCCCACCCTTATCACCTCAAAAAAAAGATCAGAGTGCTGTTTCAAGCGAGATAGATAATAACAAAAAGAATCCTTCTCAAATATGTTTGTATCAGAATTTTAATACTTCAACATCCAAAGCAGGAGCAGATGTTAATCAATATGAATTGAATAAAACGGTTACCTCGGATACTTCGTTATATCAAGGGAATGTTTTTCCTGAAAATTCATTATCTACCCATCTTAATAATTTGGATATGGTACGGTCACTGATAATGGAAATAAAGTAGACTGGGGCAACATAGCAAATGAAGTATCCGCCATTCAATTGAAGGAAAAATTACAACAGCAAGGCTTGGAAGTTTTGCAGTGTGGTCGTTGGGTTACTAAAACGGACTCAATTTCACAGTTATTTTTTGTGCGCATAAAGCAACAAAACGACGGAGACATTCTTAAATCCATGAAATGGCCAACAGGAATTAAATTTCGAGAATATCGGGGGAAAATCCCCAATTAGCCCCAAATTCTTTCATCATAGCGAAGGATGCGAGGCAGGAATACACCTGAACAGAGTATAATTACGTCAAAAGTTATTCCACAATCGGTGACTACCTCCGCCTCTCAACAATTAATACCACTAATTTCGACTCCCATTAGTAGTGATTGGTCATTACGTCTAGGTTATGTTAACACTCGTTCTCTTTTTAGCAAAATGGATGATCTAACATTATGGCTATCAAATCTTAATCTAGATATTGTTTTTTTTTTTACCGAGAATTGGCTTACCCCCCTCCATGATAGTAATTTAATTGATTTCCCAAATTATGTGCTATATCGATCTGATCGTCCATCAAGAGGAGGAGGTGTGGCCATTTTAGTTCCTGCCTGTTGGAAAACAGTACAAAAAAAAAGTCATTCGGAAGAAGACTAATGTGTGAATATAGATATATGTGTGAAAAGAAGGATAATGTGTGAATATAGATATATGCAGTTAAATTTATTGGTTATTTATAAACCCCCGTACGCCAAGACGCAGACCACATTGGATATAATTCAACTCTTACCTATAAATTCGCCCAGTATAATAGCTGGTGATTTTAACACTAATTTTAAAATAATCACATTGGATTCCCAATTGATTTTGGAGGTTACGGAATGCTTACATTTAAAATCAATAATAGACTTTCCAACACGAATCAAACGCTTTCCATCCACCATAATCGATCAAATTTTCATACCGAAATGCTGGACTCTGTCAAAAATTCAAACTACGGAAATTCCAGGTTGTGATCATCTAGCGATAAATTGTAAAATTAAGCTTCCGTTACCACAATGTCAAAAAAAAGATGAGAGAAAATTTTCAAAAACGTCCACAATTTACTGTTTCCATAATATAAATTGGAAATTGTTTAGACGAATAATGAGTAATATGGATTGGTCTACCTTTTTCAAGACAATTGACATAGATCTGATGTTTAATATTATGCAAACCAATATTTTTGATGCGTAAAAGGACTCTGGTTTAGCCATAACAGTTAAAAGAAATAGGAGATCTTCTAGTAGATGGTGGAATTCAAAAGTAACAAAATTATGGCAACTTAAAAAAGAAGGATATAAGAAGCCTTAAAGAAAATGTCAGATGATGGAATAGAAAATCGCTTACAACTAAAAGCCTTAAACAAATTATATAAGAAAGAAATTCGACTAGCGAAAAGGAAAGCTATTCTTAAGGAAACTAAAACTTTTAATCTTTGGAAGTATATCAGGAAGGCCTTTCCGCCTAAATTAAACTCATTACCGGTGGGATTAAATCTTAGTTTTTTGACGTGGATGGACAACCCGTATCAAAAGCCATTGCCAGCGACGGTTACAAGTCAAAGGACATCTGCGGGCATTTTTTCGACGGTCCCAACAGTTTCTTATAATAAGGTGTCGGACATGAGTAAAAAGATGAATTTAAAAATTAATAAGAGAGATGGTCCAATGGTTAGCGAGGTATTTAATAGGTGGGGAATATTAGGATCACAATTATTTGCCCATCTGGTTCAAACTATTATTAAGTTAAATAAATTTCCCCGGGAATTTAAACGAGTTGAAATTCATCCAATTTTTAAATCCGGGAGCCCGACAGGTTATAAAAATTACCGACCAATTTCCAGTCTAATTTTTTCGGCTAAGTTGGCAGAAAAATTAATTTCTTCTGAGATGATTCAGTTTTTATGGACAAGAATATCAATTAATCAGTTTGGTGGTAGGCCTGGGATTCCTATACTTTATTTATAGGTGTATAACTGTTTTTTTATTTCCTTCTAGACTTATAACTGTTTGAAGGTGTACTATAGTAGACGAAATTAACGTTAAAGCGTATAGGAGTTGTAAACTGTGTGATTTATTTAGACAGTATAACAATACAATACACTTGCACAGCAAATGCTCAAAATGGCCCCCGTTAGATTCCAAGGAAGCCTATGCACGTCACCGCATAGATTGGTGAATCTGTTGAAAAATACCAGGTGTATGACAGATGATATTGCAGCCATCCAGGATCCGCTGACGAAGAGTTCCAACAACTGATACTGGGGCAGGATAAACAAGAGTTTTCAAATACCCCCAGAAAAATCTGATGTTGAAGAGATCACAATTTTCTTCAGTTGGTTCTTTGAATTGAATTCTAACTCTTCTTCTACTAAACTACACCTTCAGAAACGCCCTGTAACGTTCGCACCAATTAATGAGACGATAAATTATATTTTCTTGATGATTCTAAAATATTAATACAAAATTTCTATGCTTATTCGAAATCCTCTAATTTGCAGACCGTTCTTTCGAATGGAAATCCGAAGCGTTCAGCTCGTTCGAGGACGAGGCGTCTTAGCATTGCCTGACTCAATTGCAACCGTTTGATCTGTGTGATGGAAATAAACAAACGCGTGATCTTGGTCTTTTCGTTGCAGTGACCCACGGGTGCCATATTTTTCAAGATTAAAATATAGAAAAATGCTTTAGAATATTTATTTATTTATTTATTTATTTATTTATTTATTTATCTAGTAAATTGATACTTAAAATCAATAACAAAAAACAAAAATTAGTTAAGGCATCGTTATCCAACGATAAAAGGTTTTAGCATGAAAATGTTCAGAGCAGTAGCGGCTCATGACTATAATAGGTGGAAGGGCACAAATGCAAAATTTCAGGTTCTTAGGCCTTTTCGTACAAAAGTTATAGCTCGATTTGTATTTGGAGCCATGCGGCTCCTGCCGAGGCCTCAAAGGACTATATCAATTTTAGTGAGTCAGTGGCGGATTTAAGGGCGTGGCTACAGGGGCTATAACTTATATAATTAGATAAATTGTAAATATTTTTTATACTGCAATAATTTTACAAATTTACATTTACAAACTTCAGTATAGGAAAGACCTCAGGACCATCACTTCCCTGGGGAGGGGGTTGATTATTTGAAATAACTTATAACATATTAGCCAAACCACCTGGCTTGGCTTGGCTTGTTTGGTATTAACGTCCTTTTCAACTGCTATGGTCATTTCAGGACGGCGTTATAGGGGCCGCAAATTTTGCCTCGCAAGGTTCTTTAAATGACTACACGGGACCAGGGGCTTTACTTCCCTTCCGAAGGAAGTGCGTGATCTCAGGATTTTCCCCCTGAAAAAATCCTCGTCGTCCTCGGCCGGGGTCGAACCCGCGTTCTCGGGCATCAGAGGCGATCACGCTACCCCTGAGCCACCGAGGCCGATCCAAACCACCTGATTAGCCCCCCTCCTTGACCAAGTTTTAGATCCGCCACTGCTGTGTAATAGCTAAAATTTTAAGCAACACATTATAAATATGAATTTCTGGCTTTAAATTTATAGCTTGATTTAAGATTGAGGCCGCAACGCCCCTGCCAAGAGACTTTATATAATTTTTAATACAGATTAGCTAAATTTTTAAATACCTCACTATGATTAAACCAAGGATGTATATAAAAGAACCGTTCTTTTATTCATATCATTGGATTAAACAAAATTTCAGGACCGTAGGCCTTTCCGTTCAAATTTTATAGCTTCATTTGTTTTGAGGCCGCCAGGGCCCCCGAGGCCTATACCAGTCTCCTTGTATATTGTCTATAATTTTTTAGTAACGCACTGTAAAAATATAAAACTTCAAGTTCTTTGGCCTTTTTATTATTCAAATGTTAGAGCTTATTTGTGATTTGGGCTTCAGGGCCCCTGTGGAGACCTAAGAGCTTATACCAGTTTTTTGTCTATATTAGCTAAATTTTCTAATAAACTGCCATAAGTATACAAATTTTCAGATTTCTAAGCCTTTTCGTTCAAACATTATAGCTCTGTTTCTGTTTAGGACCCCTGCCAGGGCCCCAGAGGACTATATAAGTTTTAGTGTATAAGAGCTAAAGTTTTTAGTAACCCACCATAAATATACACTTCTGGACTTCCGGTTCAAAAGTTATAGCTTGATTTGTGACTGGGGGCTCAGGGCCCCTATCGAGACCCAAGAGCATTATACTAGCTTTTAGTGTATATTAGCTAAATTTTTAAGTAATTTTCTATAAGTAAACAAAATTTCAGATTTCTAGACCTTTTCGTTTAAAAGTTATAGCTTTGCTTGTGTTTGGGGCCTGTCGGGCTCTGTTGGGGCCTATATTACTTTTTTTGTATATTTATAATAATTTTGGTACCACACTATGAATATACAAAATTTCAGGTTCCTAGGTTCAAGTTCACTATGAATATACGTTCAAAATAGCTTCAATTGTATTTGATGCCTCGAGGCCCCTGGCGGGGTTCTAGAGGCTTATTTATATTGGCTATAGTTTTTAGTACCAAACTAAAACTATACAAAATTTCACGTTTTTAGACCTTTCCGTTCAAAAGTTATAATTTGATTTGTATTTGAGGCCTCGGGGTCTTCTGGCGGGCCCCATAGGCCTATATCTAATTTCTTGTATATTTGCTATATTTTTTTAGTATTTTTTTTATTTTTTATTTATTTATTTATTTAAACATACAATTTCAATTTCAATTCAAATTCAATTGTTATTTACAATTGCAAATACAATTAATTGCAATCATAGAACAATAAATTGGAAATAATAATAATATTCAATTTAAAAAATATTCATATAAGATAAAATCAGCAATTTTAGCACCAGAAGAATTTAAAGGTGCCCAAAGGCCTGGGGCCTGTCCAGGGGCATCCTTTAATGAAAAATTTATATAATCAATATAAAATTATATAACTTTGTACGATATTAAACAACAACAATATTAATTAATAGTAGAATAAACAGAAGACTGCGTAAATTAGTTAACATTTAATAGTAAACAGAAGTTAAATCAGATGTAATTTGGCCCGAGCAAATGCTTTTAAGGAGAAGACGTTTAAAAACTTGAAGAGAAGGTGCATCGTGAAGTTCTTTAGTTAATTTTGACCAACAGATAGCGCCAGAAATCGAGATTGATCTCTTTGAGTAATTCACTCTATAAAATGGGATTGTTATTTTTTTCTCTCTCGTGTGATAGTGATGACATGGATTAGTTATCATTGGGGGATTTCTAATATAATATACGTTATGTTTGACTTTATATATAAATTGAGCTACTTGAAAATTTAACACAAAATTTCAGGTTCCTAGGTCGTTCCTTTCAAATATTATAGCTTCAATTGTATTTGGGGCCTCGGGACCTCCGGCGGGGTCCTAGAGGCTTATATCACTTTACTTGTATATTGGTTTTATTTTTTTAGAACCGCACTATAAATTTACGAAATTTTAGAATTTTTACCCTTTGTTCAAAAGATAAAAAAAGGAACCATGAAATTCATACAAGTGGCCCCTGAGGGGCCCTGGGCCACCCAAGAGGATTCGCTATATTTTTGGCATCGTCCTCTGTATAAAACGTCAAATAGTCAAACTCTGACGTCACAAATTGCTCAAACGCAATCAAAACTCCATAGACTTGAAAGGAAGTCAGTTGGGAAAACCATAAAAACACATGGTTTGGTCCAACCTAGAGGATTCGCTATATTTTTCGCTCCGTCCTCTGTATAGCGCCTACGTGTGTAGAAATTTTCAAGCCTCTAGGTCAATCTTTTCAAAAGTTATGGCGTGTGACATACATTTGTACCGTCGTTAATAGGGTTTTAGATGAAGCAAAAACCCTAAAAATCATCATTCTTGGTTAACAATAACGTTCCACTTCTGCTAAGGTTGCAGTGTTTCAGTTGTTGTCTGTCCATGTCTTCATTCTTGTTGCATAATACACAGGTTATAGCTTGACTAATCCATAATGGTGAAGATGTTTAGTCAGTATGTTGGTATGCGGTGTTTAGACAGCATATTGTTACTGTATTTTTTGCCTCTGCTCTAGAATATTTTTAAAATTAAAAAAAATTAATTCAACATAATTAAACACTATTAATTAAAACTCTCTACCATTAACTATCAAATTACTTAAGTAATTAAAACTTTATTGGACTTTTAAACTGAAATTTTAAAAAGTGTTTATGCAAATATCTTTCATTTTCAGTCAATAATGCTAAGAATTCTTTTTACTTTAAGTTAGAATGTTCTATTTCTTTCGAAGTGTTTACCATAGTGCTTTCTGATAGAATAAACCGAGAATGTGTTTAAATCTCATTAAAACAGCAAATTTTAATGCGAGAGAATTGAAATACTTTTAAGGCAAATTCTTCTTTATAACTTATGCATTCTAAAGTATTTGTAGCATGAGAAAGAACGGATTTCAAACCATCTTTTTAAACTTGGTCCAGAATTCTTATCTGAATATTTACGAGAGGATCACTAATATGAAAGTTTGAAATGAATGGCACTAGACTGAAAAAGATTTTTGTTCAAACGTAATTCAAATACATTTAAAATGTTCATGTTACTTTAAGACTGTTTTGAAAGCAACTTTAGTATTCATAAATTATTCAAGTCTGCGCTTACTTTCTCTTCCTTTCCCCCTTAATGTATTTCAGCAAGGAAAAACACATCTTTAATGGTTCTTGAAGCGTGTAGGTAAGATCGCTGTTAATTTTTAAATTATTTTGACAAATTTTAGGATCTGTGAAGATTAAGTTTATGTTATTTTCTTAAAAAACGTGTTTTTTCCCTCGCCTTGGCTTTCGAGTGTTGTTTCTTATCATCTTTCTGAATAAGAAGCTTCTTATCTTAACCACTAAGTGTAGAGAAAAAGAAAACTTTGAATAAAACCATGGACGTGGGAATGTAAAAGTTTCAGATAACGCAGAGACGAGCCATAGTGAAATAATTGTACGGCAATCTATTAAATCTCTTGAGTGCATCGAATGCATAAGCATTAAAAAGTTTTGCTACCAATTAAAGGAGATGTGATATATAATTTTATTACATGCTATATTACATATCTTTGTTATTAATTAATAAATTATTACATTAAATCTGGAAATAAACTTAAACGATTTTAAATGTTTCCTATGGGCTTTTAATATCAAATAAATAATTATTATATAAGAAAAGAGTTAAAAGAAATTTAAAAATATTGTTCTCGTAAAAAATATGTAATGTTTTTACAAAACGCGTCGCGTAAGGTACGATTCGCTTCTACAGGGTGTCCTAAAAAAGACTGACAATTTTTAAAAAGAAATAGCAGGCAAATGATGACAGTTATTAAAATTATTCATGCCTAAGATTAATCTATGAGGTCCGAAGTTGTTTTGATATATTTTCCTGTATTTTGCGAAGCGATCGTTTCGGACTGCGCGTGATGACATTCTTAACGGCCTGCCGACCGCAGATGTCCAATTCATCCACAACATTACCTGTTCGTGTAAATTTCTCGTACAACAGTCGTACTGTATTCGGATGCGGATTATTCATGACATAAAATCTGAACTAGAAACTCTCTTGTCGCTGTTGTACTCTCACCCAGTCAATGGTATTAGAATAACAGATATTTTTTCCTTCAACGAATACACTATTTTCACGCTTTCTACAGTAATACAATGACCGATTCATGCCGTGATTCCAGAACACAAGTAGGATCCAGCAGCGCGCGTCAAGACCGCCCAAGATCGCTACAAAGAGTAACCGATGAGGAGCCACCACTAGAATCTCAGCAGCGATTGCTAGTAATCCATGCACAGATAGTAGAATAATTACTATAGATGTTGGTTGTTGTCAGCAATCTATCCTCAACATCTTGCATGCACATCGCTTTCACCCCTATCACTGTGTACTCCTTCGAGAACTGATGGATCAGGATTATATACGACGCATCGAGTTTTGCAAATACAGGGCGATTCAAAAGTTACTATGCAGTGGCTGGTCGGAGGTGGCATCCACTCACAATAGATGCTGAAAACGCCCGCCACCGGTCTCACGACATCGTTAAGCACGCAGTCGCATGTTGAGATTTGCTGAACTAGATCCTTGGTTCTGCTCAATATTATTAGTGAGATTTGCTGAACTTCAAATTGTGATTTCCTCCTTCAGGTCAGGAAAAGAGCGCGGATTGTTTGCATACGCTTTATCTTTTAAGGCACCCCTGTCACGTGGATGTAGCAGAGTAAGAGACAAGAGGAAGGAACGATAATAAAGGAAAAATTATTTTATTTTCTTTAAAATATTTGTAAATTTGTTTCACATTAATCTTGACAATAATTAAAGTTCACGCAGTGGAAAAAATGCTAAGTAATTAAAGTTCTTAGTAGAGGTAAGTGGGTAAGACAATTTGCAAAAGTCACAAACGATAATTTGGTCAATGAGCAAGTCAGTCTTTTCCGGTAGCACAGATAAAAGATTGTCACTGGTAATTATATAGGATACGGTGTCGCCTAGCGAAGATCTCGACGTCTCCGGTTAACAAATCCCCGACTTGGCAAGACGCGCGAGTTACAGATCAGATCGAAATGATGGATCCAAGTCTTGTAAAGTCATATTTCAGACGAACTCGATGAATGCGGAACTTGTAGCGGAGCACTAAGGAAACTGTGTCGTTGCGGTAGATTTCAGATGTCTTGATAACAATTAAGAAAAATAATTCGTTGACTTATTGCCGATAAACATGCACATACATACACTCGTTGCAAAAAATGAACAAGCAAATTACTCCGACACCTGCTGCCTCTAAAGTCGGCCACAGAATTACACAGTAGCTACATTCAAAAACTCCGTGCTAGTCGTGTTAAGCTATAGCACGATCCGTGCTGAGTTAATTTTTGAATGTGCTCGTGTTGTCTGTGCTGTCAAGCACGATTTGTGCTGCCACTTGAGTTAAGACGTGACCACCGAGAGAGAAGGCCTCCGCAATGAAACTGAAGACATTGTTGCATCACATAAATAGTGCATTGTTATTTGTATTTCTACCAATAATAAGCCCTGAATTTGCACTATCTATGATGATGTAACAATGTATTCAGTTTCATTGCGGAGGCCTTCTCTCTCGGTGGTCTCGGTTAAGACCGATCAGGCAAAGTATTATTACATCACCTACGGTAGGGTATTGTTGATCATATTTCTATCAGTAATAAGCACGAAATTGTCCCTACCGTAACAATGTATGATTTTTCCGTGAGCAGGCGGTATTGTTTTGTCTGCCTGAAACAACAATGGAAATCAGCTAAATGAACAGGTCGTTAGCATCCAGTAAGTCGTGTCCTAATTATCGTGGTTACAATTTTCCCACCAGATACAGTTAATGGAGCTTTTAGCGATAGGCACTTTACTTTCGACCCAATCTTCTGCGATTATCAAAAATAACTTTTCTGCTTTCTATAACCGATGTTCTTGAACAAGTAGAGTTCCTTCTACGCTAATTAATCATGGGATGATGGCGCAATTAATTCGTATAACTATAAAATATTCAGGGAAGCGGCGTTTTTCCGCCATTACAGCTTTATATGATTAGAGAAGGCTGTACACGAACACGGACGAAATTACCCCGTGCTCCGTGCTAGGCGTTTTGCAATACGGGACACGGTTCGTGCAGGAAGTGACATCAGATTTTAGCAACACGACACGCTTAACACGACTAACACGGAGTTTTTGAATGTAGCTACTGATAATTCAGCACTAAAACACAAATATCACGAAGCCACTTTCAACTAACACAAATTATCGGGTGCTGTTTCAAGCTTGAAAAAGAATGAGCACAAATAAGAGTTAGCTTGACTACTAGATTTGATCGGTTAACACACACAAAGGAAACTGTAACGTGTAAATGCAGAGTAATGGTGATAACGCAGTGGAAAAATAAATGTTACACGTAAACAGGGTAAGGGATATAAATAAGTTTTAATTTGGAAAAATAAAGAGTAAGGATAAACCTGGACCTAACAATAAGGTCGGGGAGTTATTAATCAACTCCACAAAAACGTAAGTAACGTAACAAGTAAAGCTTAAATAAGCAACTAAACATAGGTAAATAAATAGTCACCAAATATAAATACTAAACTTAGAGGGTTTATACAAGATACAAATAAACCTTTATCTATAATTGCTTAGATCGCAAGACAAAAACTAAAACTAGAACAGGCAAAAACTACAACACAACCCAGCCGGTCGCGCCAGTCATCTGACAAAGTAACACCTTAGCCTAAGCAAAGCTACGGATAAACCAAAAGAACAGCTTGCTCAGCTACATGACATAAATAAGAATTAATTAACAATCCAATTCTTATTCACTTAAGAAATTCTCATAATATTACTCAAAGCACCCTAATTAGCTTAATCTAGCAAATGAGCACACTTCTTATTCACTTAAGAAATTATCATAATATTACTCAAAGCTCCCTAATTAGCTTAATCTAGCAAATGAGTACAAATCTTATTCACTTAAGAAATTATCATAATTACACACCAAAACACTCTAGTATAATTAACCAAGCTTATGAATAACAATTAGATGACTACGAGTGAATCTCATGTCACCTGAACAAATACTCAAATAGCAAAGTATGTGGTCTCTTAAGACCTTTAACTCTAACACAAATTCGGATAGCTTACTAAAAGCACAAATTCGGTTGATATAAGACACAATATATGATAGACAATAATTAGTTGAAGCTAGAATAAATCCAGCCTAAAAGAGCAAGACAAGTTCGAGTAGACTTATAAGTCACTAAGCATCAGTTCATGAATTACAAATTGGATGAGCAAATACACTGAAAAATTCCGCACAAAATTTTAATAACAGGAGTGAGTCTATTTAGCAAAAACACTGAGTCTATAGATACAAAGCACAGAGTCTTTGGTTAAATGAAACACAGATATTAAAATTGAAGTTACTCAAAGTCTTAACATTGGAAATACTTAACGGAGTGACACATCACCAAATATCACTCCCATAACAAAAAGCCTAGGATGGCCAAGCACTGAAAATTTAAAATAGAAAGAAATTATGTAACATTAGGGAGGTAAAATAACAGGTTAACGTACCCATTCCCCCTACAGTCACAAACACTTGGGCACCTTTCTATTTATTTATTTTTCACTTCAAAATGCCTGCGTATAGTTCCGTAACGGCATTTTATTTATTTGGTGAGGCATAGGCGAATCCGTATTGCGCCGACAGGTAGGCAATTAACCCTGACGGGAAACGGCCTCTTACCGTCGACCGCTCGTCGAGCTTCCTCCCATGGAAGTCGTTCAAAGCGGCCGATAAGGAACGGGGGTCGAAGCTCGTTAAGGTAAGAGTACTTACGTACTGCGTTGTCGTCGTGGGGAGCGTTCTTCCGACCGCAAGTCTCGGGATATATTCCTGTCGTCTCGTGCTGGCTGGTACACCGGTAACTACGGAATTACTCCTCCTCAAAGTCGCCGCCTGCGGGGCTTCACCGACGAACACTCCTCGTCTCGGCGTGGAGAACTGTCTGCCCGGTGTCTCGCTGCCTCCGCCCGGCTGTGGTTCCGTGCGTTGTCGTACTTGCCTTTCGACGACGAATATCTCTCTTCCCGTAGATTTCTGGCTGGATAATCCACGACCATTCGGTTCGGTCGTCCGGGTCACTCTCCTCTTCTCTCTCCGAACCTCCCACCAAGAAACCTTCGCTGCTCCGTCACGAAGTGTCCCTGCGGCATCATTGGTTCGGGCGTGTTGATGGTTGTGACGACACTGTCTGCCCCGCTCCTCCCCCGCCTTCGAACGGGTGAATACACGCGAGCGGTAATAGCAGGCAGTGTCGCGGGAAATCACATCAGGATCCGATTTCCGTGACAGAAACCACTTCACCTTGCGTTCATCGATCAAACACAAAGCACTTACACACAAAGCATACTGATTATTGAAGAATCGCACTTACACTACGTTGTCATCTCGTAGATCCCCTGGTTGACATTGTTGCATATCTCGATGCTGTAGTCCACACCGCTTACGGAATATATGGATGAATAATAAATCAGTAGACAGCGACGACCCTTGTTGAGAGCAGAATAAACGAGCTTAAGCTAGACGAGACGTTACCCCACGCCCTGACGTCATTTCGTCGTTCTCTCGTCGTAAATAACTCCAAATACACAGCTTCCGCTATCCATTCACTTATGAAGGGGGGAAATGGAAGGCCTTTGAATGAACCCTCCTGCTCCTCTTAGGACATACTGTCGTAAAGAGAAAGGGAACACTCCAACGGCTTCCTCTCCCTCGGACCAATCTATAGCTTCGTATTTAAATAGCACGTGGAAAAATTCAGTTCGTATGGCTGGTATTTTTAAATGAATTACGGCTAGACTTTCCGTAGCGCACGTGACGATAGCACACGTTAAAAAGTAATTGTATGAAGGCCTACCGTAATCTTGAGAAAGTCCTTGTTGAGGGAATTCTGTATTAACACACGACGGGCTCCTTCCATTCGCCGCAGTCGTTTCTCCGTGGGTGACTGGTAGCTCGTCCGTCTGCCTTTCGCCGGCTCTTGTCGAATTCTCTTCGTTAAGACTCAGGATAAGATACTCCAAGGCCCGTGCAATTCTCCTGTCGAATTCGTCGTTCGCCTCTCCTCGTTCACGTGCCTTCCGACGCTCCTGGAGACGTTGCCCGTTGGCTCGGTCGCGTACCTCGCCGACCTTTCTCTCCGACTCGCCATCGACTCCTCCTTCGTAATAAGATACGACCGGCTCCGTAATTAAACGTTCTTGCTTGGTTTTGGAGTCTTCGCTCGCTCGGTTTTGGTGAAAGGCGTCCCGGGTGCGGGTTTCCATCGGTTCAAACCCTGCTCGCTTACATTGCACGTCCTTACATCTCCGCCGCCATACTCTTTCTCCTCGTTGTCTTCTCTCTCGGTCACGAACTTTTTGGGATTACGCATTTTTCGTCACCGACGTCATTCACGTCGTCAGTCTTTCTCCTCCCCGTTCGACTCGAACGCTGCCGAAATCCACGTGCTGCTAAAACTGATACTATCCATATAAACAACTACATTCAGGACATGATTCCACGGTCAGTGACTGAATACAACTCTATTGAAACGGTTACGTGTTGATGAGGCAGTAAACAGAGTTCCTCAACTCTCTCAATCCATCTCTGGAGTATTTTGTAATACAGACAGAACTAATTCAGTACTCGTAGCCTTTCTTTGATATCCTAAAATGTTAAGGATGGAATATCGAATTTTCCTGGGCAAACCTAACTGGAAAAAAATTTCAATGCGAGAATTTGAAAGAATTCTTTTCGTTTTTCCAAAGTGAAAATTTACTTTATTAAGGATTTTTCATGTGTTCTTATTTGTATTGAAATTCATATATTGCAAAATTTCATCAAACAAACGGACTGAGCAACGCCGGGCATATCAGCTAATTAATAATAAATAATAATAATAAATGCCATCAAACAATGAAGATAAAAACAATGTTTATTTAACCTTGGCAACATAGCGATGACACTTACTACGTTATAAAAAAGAAGCGGCTAGCGACACGGTGGAACATGACGCCATGGCAAGTTCCTGTAACCGGCCGAGGGGAAACCAACTGCCCCCTGTAACCAAATAGGTTGGGGTATATATCAATTATTTACCCCCGGAGGGGGACGTCGTAGACAGAACGCCGAAGGCGTTCGAGTAACGGAAAACAGTGACCAATGAGCCTCATTGAATGAGGCCCGCAGAGTGGTAAAAGTTTGTTAAATTTGAACACGGCCTGCCAGATTGTAAAAGGCCTGTGCGAAAGTCTTTTCTGCGCTCTCCCTTCCATTTTTCGCCATGACGTCATGTTCTGCCGTGTCGCTAGCCGCCACTTATAAAAATGCCATCAAAAAATGTTCATACAAACAATGTATACGTAACCTAGCGATGACTTTAGCCGATTATATTCACCTTTTTAGAGAACATATTGTCCACCAGGAGGGACACTGTAGTGTCCGCCATTACACCCGATCATTTTGATTTCTAGGCGTTGTATCGTCCCGTAGCGAAGCTGCAGAAATAACGAGCTTATTGCACAAACCTTAGAGTTTGCTACATTTTCGTTTTAGCACATTTTCTTCTTTTGAATCGGTGTAGTTCACGTTTTCTACTTTTTATTTTTTTTGCTCGACCGAAATGGCGGCGCCCATGAAATGACGTAATGAAAAGGTGAATCTATGGATATGGATACGTGTTTGTTTATTTGTTTTTAAAAATACTAATTCAATGTTGCCGATTTGACGAGAAATTATATTAGCCATCATTGCCCTACCAGATCTAATGGGCAGTTTATTCCTCCTTTAACTAAATTTAATTACCGATGCTGGGCCAATTTACCTCCGAATCTTTGTTCCGAAAGGGACTTTAATATTTTTAATAAACATCTTCAGTGCTTCGCCCGTAACCTTGCGCCTGACTTTCGAATATGATATTCTAAGTTTATCTATTATTTTTGAATGCTACAATATAATTCTGTAGTTGATCTATATGGTTCATTGCGGCAGTTCTGGCTGGTATTTTAGAACCGATGGTTTTCGGGTCTCGGTTTTGAACCACAGTTGGCGATTCCTTATTCACTACTTATTTATTATACACTATTGTTACTCAGTGTAACTTTCGATGATGTTTGTTTTGTTTATTGTCTTATAGTTGTTGTATTATTTTGTTGTCTGATATACTCTCATGTATAATGTTTGATGACCCCTAGTGGCCTATTATCGATCTTCTTGACCACGCTGGCACCTATAGGCTCATCTCATCTCATCTCAACTCATTTGACTAAATTTAACTAACTAACTATAGCTGTTAGGGGTGGTGCTTCACAGTATTAGGGGGGGGGGGTGTTCCTAATAAACTGGCCACTAGTTTTATATATATGATTTTTAGGTTCATACCTTTCTTTAACAACAATACAACGCCAACCATCTAATAAAACAACACATCATTGTTTTTCTTTTAAATACGCACCATTAAATAAAGGAAAAAACAGAAATCACTACTCCACATAGAAAAAATTTTACTGGCTCAGATGTACATCACTCACTGATGATGGATTTTTGAAATCCGAACTGTACATCTGTGTCAGTAAAATTTTTTCTATGTGGAGTAGTGTTTTCTGTTTTTTCCTTTATTTATTAAGGTATCCACAGTTTCGGCTATTTTTCTATTTATTAAGCACCATTATTTTCCTTTCAAACTGTTATTTTCAAAAATTCAACTGATGATAAGAGAAAAACTCTTGAAAACGTTTTTGAATTATATTTTATTTTGCGCTGATCATCACCAAAATCTGAGTATCACCACATCACCAGGACATCCCTTTCTACACATCTGATTATCACCACATCTTCAAGACTTTGTTTTCTACACATCTGTTCCGTATATTTGTCTTCCAACTTCTACCTACATCTTTCCCAATTCAAATTAGCATCTACATGCTATCTACATCAACTCTCCTATCAACGTCGACGCTAACAATTGTTTCTTTTCAATCTCGTCATTCTACTTATACGATGTCTTTTTTTTATTATTTATTTGATTATTTAATTATTTCACCATTCTTAAAGGAGATATACATATTAATTCTATAATACAGAGAGTTGTTTGCCGTTGTAGATGTATCCCGACACGAACATGCAACCTTTTCGAAATGTTTCCTTGCATTCACGGCACTATTTTTCTGAAGTCCTTAGAACTCCTTGGGCGTAAAATATGACACGGCTCTTGTTGCACTTGCTTAAATAAACATACGTCTCGTCTCTTGTGACCACGTATTTCCACTTTTCATCCGCCAGGTATCGTTCATACTGTTTACGGGAGATGGCCAGGTATATACAGATGTCCCTACCTTCTCTGCAATGGCCAGTTGTGTTGGTGGGTTACATCCGGTTAGAGAGCCCGAACTTCACGGACGACGTCAGGAATACGGCTAGTGGATTGTCTCGGATTGGCCTGCTTTTTTGGCCCCGCTTCTGGTTTGACCCTGTTATTAGTACGCTTAGTACGCTTGATATGCCTTTCTTAGAAACAATGTAGCCTCGCTTCTTACATGCTTTCATAATTTCGGAATAGCTGAATTTGTCGTCGGACTACAAAACAGTCCTCCCAATACATTCACTCATCAATATTAGATGGCATAACTCCATGTTTTAGTTATGCCATGGGAAATTAACGCGCGCCCCATGGATCCCTGACAACGCTGTGTATAACAATGGTTATTAATGAGAATTAGAAAAAGGAGGAAGAAATTAAAAGAAAGATATGGAGATGCTGGGGTTGGAACCCCAAACTTCTCGCTTGCGATGAAAGCACTCTACAGCTGAGCTATATCCCCTAAAATTTGAGTTCTCCTTCGAAGCCATTTGTAAAAGGTAATGAAAACTAAATAAACTGGCCCTTGCATGAATGATAAGCTCCAGATAAGATATACAGGGCTTAATAAAAATTATTTGTTTTTGTACACTCTATCTACCATAATCTTCTGTAGCGTAATTTCTGAATCACTGTATATTGAGAAACTCGTGGGTCATTCCACGTCAGTTCAGGCAGGCTTTGGCACTGACCTCTCGGATTTTAATGAAATTTGGTAGATACAATTGCCCTAAGGAGTTGGTAATGAATCCCCAATATTATTATTTTTTTTTTCATTTTTATGGAAGTTACGGACATTTAAAATTTTCGAAATTTTAGTGGAAGCCTTATATATGAAGTACTGTAACTTCGGTTGTATTTTACTTAGAAAGATATGATTCGTGACATGTGAAAGCTCTTTAACTGTAGATTCTATATGAAATTTTTAAAATTATGTTACGCATGCGCAAATATTTGAATTTAATAAAAATATTTTATTTATGCAAATTTCTCAAATGGTGGGTATTTTTTTTCGTTAAAAAATTATCAATATCTTACACATACTTTCATAAAAATTCAAAATATCCAAATTCAATATTAATTTTTAAAGCTCGAGCTCCAAGCCACAATACATCCGTTTGTATGTTACAGTTCTTCAGATGGACAAGGCATCCTAAGAAATATAAATTTTGTGGTAATATCCGATTGTCATAAACATTCCACAGCTCTCTTTTATTCCTTTCAACGTGAACTCGTTAACTTTTTAAAACAACTTTCGTTAACTTTCATTTAGTTTTTAAAAGAAAATTCAATAAATGTAGAGAAGATACGAGGGTTGGTCAAAAAGTAATGCCTCCACGGCTGTAACTTTTACATTTGTTAACCGATTTTCAAAATGCTCTTTGAATCTGATACTTACATTTGTCCGCACTATTCATTTTTCGACATTATACCCATCCCTTTCCACGCATTGCACCAAACTGTGACCACTAGGGTGAACCCATCGGAGAGGAAGTGCGGGATTGTTGTCGACACACGGATTGAATGGTAGCTTTGGACCATTTTCTGCAGCACGATAACGCTCGCCCGAAAACAATCGCCACACACAAGAGGTGTTGCAGCGCCTACAGTTCAAAGATGAAAAACTGCAGTTCAAAGATGAAAGACCTTGCACCTTGCGACTTTCACCACTTCCCAAAGAAGAAAAAAATTGTACGGGGCTGTGTTGGGACACGGCCGATAGTTAAGTAGTAGAACACGTCTTGTGGCTACATGACGAATAAGAAACCATTTTGTACAACACAATTTAAAAATTTTAATTTCTGACATAAAATGTTCAAACAACTATTATACTTGCAATATATAATAATTTTTTAACCAGATTCGTTATTTTTAACCGAACCTTAATTATAAGTCATTCACAACTTACAAATCAGTGGTCTGTGGTAAGAGAAGTATGATACAAATGTCAACAGACTAGAATCAATATCAAATTTGTAGTACTGCTACCGAATATAGTAGGTGATTCGATGGGCATGTAATCTAAATTGAAACGTTTCTTCACAAAGCCAAGAGCTGTAAGTTTAATAAAGCATCTACATTGAAGTCTCCAAATATCATAATTTACACATCAATATCCACCTCCATGTTGTCTTTGATAGGTGTAGTTGCTAGTGAATATTTCATCATCGCACTGAACAACAACATTGCAATATCAAATATCGAATATTAGGATGATTTTAAACAATGCCTAGTATAAATCTCACCACACTTTAACCATACAAATATTACCGATACCAGCGTCAATCAGTCAACTATAGTTTGACCAGTCTATCAGTGTACGTTCGCATTCGGTTAAAGAGTTAATATTTTTGAAGATCGCAACACCGCCTGCTTTCCTACACACACCGGCCAATGAATTAGAAACCTTCATTCAATATGGTATTGATCCTCCTTTGGCTGTAATTACAGAACATACGCGGTTTGGCATGGATTCTACAAGGTATTGCAATGCAGGTAAGGTAATCGCAGACCATGCATTCGTCAGAGAGTCCTTCAGGTCCTGCAGAGTAGACGGAAGCGGATGCCTTCGACGAATG
>JAHWFO010050687.1:1583032-1618471 GCA_023313115.1 Rhysida immarginata | reverse complement strand
AGCTTGAACTGTGTTCACAACACATGAGGGGTCGATCGCTTCATGGGCCTGTCGCCAAATACTCTGCCGGCCTTCGGTGCAAAACAATGTATAACGTGACTCGTCCGACCACATCACCTTTTTCCAGTCGTCTACGGTCCAGTCACACCGTTCTGTACACCACTGCAGGCGAACTTTCCGGTTTGTTCCTAACTTTCCACCCCTATTCGCTTCAACTCTCGGCGCATTGTTCTGCAGGTTGCGATGATCCTTCATTGAAGTCTGCCGTCAGTTGCTCCACAGTAGACCTTCGGTTTTGCCGCACAATCCGTCTCAGACGACGTCGGTCCCTGTCTGTGTTGATTGTTTTTGATCCACAATTCTGCCGTTTCGACAACTCTTGTGGATTCCGTTTCCACGCATTGAACATCTTGAAGACCTGACCTTTTGAGATACCAGTCAGTTGTACTGTCCTGGAAATTGTAGCTCCAACTAGACGGGCTCCCACAATAACTCCTTTTTGGAACTCAGACAAGTCTGCTGTTTTCCCCATTTTGCTCAACTTGAGCAGTTGCAGCTTGTTCCTACCCTGTACCTGCAGCTTGGAATGAGCATGTACCTCACACGATTGCATTCATTTGCATATCACAATCGTTTCTGACCTGTGACCCCACTTTACATATCAGTACAGTAATTCATCACGGGTTTCTAATTCATTGGCCAGTGTGTGTATAACTTATTACACCATGGGTGCATTTCTGTGAAAATCATGAAAGTCTGGCAAAAAGTGTGCACGTAAGTGTAAATCCACCCATGTGGGTGCATTTCGGTGAAAATCATGAATGTTTCGCAAAAAGTGTGCACGAAAGTGTGTGAGTACATCGGATCTAATACAACCAGACTGCTTCATTTGTGTCCTCAATTCGAATCCATCTGTATGTACAGGTTCACCTGCATTCATTCAAGTATCACTTATTGCCAAGTAATCAGATGTAATAAGTACTGTGCATGCGCTACTAAATACTGTGCATTGAGATTGGTAACTATAACGTTTAAAATATTCTGTTCAATGGAATCATCATCATTGTTGTAGCTAACAGTATCGTTGTTTGTATTTTTAATATGAAATTTTTTATGCGTCTAGTGAATGTTAGCAGCATTTGCGATTCCAATCTCTCGTATTCATCTCTGAACTTTTTCATCGAAGGTGCTTGACTATCTGGAGTGAGATAGCAATTACAGTAGTCTTTTGAGTTAGTTCAATATAATCCATCTATACTGGTTACTCTATTCAATCCAAACATTAACAGTTGATTTTATTATGATATGTCATAATCATAGAAGATACGAACAAATGTAGCACCTTGGGATTTAAGTGCCGTGATCTCAGCTGTTGTTGCGATGAAACAGCCTAACTACATCGGGTAAATTTTCCACGCACCATTGTTTACTTTTAAATCTTCTTTAAATCAACTGCTTTCTCCTGAGGAAGCAATCTTTCACCATTGCCAATCTTGGTCAGTATAGTTGAGAATATTTCATTACTCTGGCACATCACTCGTGACAAGTGAAATGAATTGTCGATGATATTGGGCATCACTCGTCTGAACTGACCATACTTATCTCATCAATTATTACACATTTCACAGAAAGGAATTGGCGATATTATTGTTGTAGTACCTTAGGAGTCAATCCACTGACTCTTTTGCTCTGCGGTGTGATTCTAAATATAGAGTGTACAGATTCTAAACAGTGCAGAGTGTTCCCGTTCAAGTTCACTGCAGCCTTACCCATGGACGCACAGACTATATAAGCATTACGAATTGTATTCTGCCGTTGTTCGAAATAATTTAAGGTTTAATGTTTCCATGATTAATTTCTATCGTAAATATTTTGCCATTGCCAGCAGTACGGGCCAAGTACATGTATGCATTCGCTATCGCGTGTGCATATTCTGGGTATAAATTCTAAGATCAACTCTCTCTGTTCATATTACTCTGCAGATGATTGGATAACACATTGCTACACTTTCTTACAAGTGCGATGGCCTTGCTGGTCTTGTATTTGAATTCATCGTTGTTCTCATAACCCGCCTCGCCAACAACACTCCGTATGTACTCATCTCTCATTTTGTTCTCTTTGCAAGTTGTTTGCAATGTCGTCGTCTTTCTTGCACAGTTCTCTAAGTTCTTCCATCAATGCATCTATATCTGTTACTTTTCGCATTCTTTCCTTTTGGCTAAAATGTTCACCTCGTTCTCATCGAACAATTGGATGAATTTGTGTACATCTAATACATCTATAACTTCATGGATAGAACAATGTAACCATTTCAGGCTTGTAATTGATTGTGTCATCGATGCTATAATGACGGTATCTAATCACTCTGTGCCCACATTTCTGCGTCTATATGTATTGACGTTTGAACTAAAAATGTCATAAGCTTCATCGTTTTCATTATCAGTATTTTGTTGAATAATAATAATTATTAACTGGAGATACGTCTCCAAGCATAGGTAATGATTTTCTGGCCCAATTGGTAGAGGCATCGGCCATGATAGTCGAGGTTCCTGGTTCGAATCCGGGTCGTAGAACTTTTCCTTCCATTTTTCAATTGAAAAAATCAGTATTTTGTTGTTCAGTGGCTTCATGGCCATCTGTATCATCAACATCTTTTCTCTTGATATGTCTTATATTCATTACCGGTGTATACCGTGCAATAAAACGAACTAAACTTATGCTGTCTAATTCTGCCGGTCTCTCATCATATTTTTGATTCATAGATTTAGCCTATTGAATTTTCATCTAAATCTTCTTTGTCCATCACTGCACGTCTCTTCTTAGCTTTGTGTATCTGTTCTGGAAAAACGGTCGAAATGTTGGCGAAAAGTCTACAAATGTGGCTCATCAAATGGTTGATGCAGAAGATACATCCCGCATCTTAGGCACACATCTGCAGCGTGTCTAATAGTTTTAAATTTGTTCTCCCAAATTTTCGCATATATGTCGCTCCTTACTTAAATCATATTTGATGAAGATGCTGTTAATGTTGATGGTTATGGCTCAATATGGACTTCCACTGGTGAATTCTATCACTCCATATAGAAACGTTTATGTCATCAGATATGTTATTTGCGTCGAACTCTCAGTTATTGGCGCATTCGTATCGAGCTATAGTTCATTTTGGCGGCGCTCAACATCGGACATCCGGGTCTTTTTGGATTCCCCATCTCTCGATCTATATTCCTGTGACGGTTTCTATAATTTTTCTCGTGTTTATTAGGCATAAATTTGGAAATTCTGTAATTTTTGCGAAATTTCCACACTTCGAAGGCCGATATCTTAGACACTATTAAATATTGAGGCTTAAATTTTAAGCCATTTTATAAAGCGCAGAAAGATAAAACAAATGACACCTCAAACGTCGTGGTAGCACAAAGGAAGCCGCAGCTAGACTAATTTAATATCCGCCATAGAGCAGATTTTCTGACTCAACTTTGCACTGCGATTGCCTCAGCCAGTGAGGTGAGCACAAAATCGGTGATGGTCTGAAACATGCATTGTTCTATACTCTATCGAATGCGATATCGATCATTCTTCTATCATTAATAGTTTTCACGTTATTAAAGCTTTCGTGATCAACACTTTTCGTGACATTCACGATTTAAGCGTGGCATCCTAGTCTCGAAACGTAAGACGTATTTTACGTCAAAAGATTAATTTATTACTAATTAAAGTTTAACAAATCTGAGGAATTTAAATATGAACATAACTCTCAATATTATACCATTAAAATTTCTAATATTACAAAGGATGAACGGTGTACGCTCATACAAAGGTTGTCGAATTTGGTACACCTCCGCCAACAAGGGGCTTCACCTCACTTTCATGTCGATGTGAGAACTTTCCTCGATCATACATTCAATCACAGACAGATGGATAGGACGAAGAGGAAGTGCTATGGAGTTCCCGCTTCGATCTCCGGATTTAACCTTTCTCGACTTATGCCTTTGGAGAACTTTAAAGAATACGGTGTACGCCACAAACCCACAAATGTGACGGAATTAAGAGATCAGATTGAACATTCCATCAACAATATTCCGTTAGCTACTATCCAGTCGGTATGTCGCTCTGTGCGACGTCGGTATTGGGAGTGTAGTGTGGCAGAAGATGGACATTTTGAACATGTATGAGCTTAAAGAAGTTTAAGGAATAAAATACAGCAAACCGGTTTGATATCTTTATAACAATGGCATCATGATCACATTTAGGAAAGACTTGGTGTCTGACAGAGACACTCGTCCTAAGATTAGATATAAAAATCTGATCAATATTGCTTTTTTTAGTGAGAGTGGTTCTTGTAGGAGTCATGATAATAAGATACATATTAAATTCTTTACATGTGCTTTTAATTGATTTAGCCTTGAAAGAATTCTCACTAAAATCGGCGACATTTATATTGGTAGCATATACTTTTGTCTGATGTAATATACAAGGTATGTCTGAAAAGTTCCAGGACTGCATGTCTTGTAAAGAAATGCTATAATATACGAACTTGCCAGGGCATGCACGTAATAGCCTAACTATCTAGCGACCACGCGCATTAATAGTGTGTATCAGGGAGTTGTGATTCGTGCTGAGACACGCATGAGAGCAGTATATCCCAGCAATCATTGTCACAGCGTAAAGATGGCCCAAAGAGTGAACAGCGTGATTGTGAAGCGCTTCCTCGCACAAGAACAGGTCGCAGAAGTCAACCACCCTCCGTACTGTCCGGATTTATCACCCGGATTTCTTTCTGTTCCCCAAATTGAAAACGAGCCTGAAAGGACATCCCTTCCAGGACATCCAGACAAATGTTACAGCCGAACTTCACGCGTTCCTCCTGCAACTTGTACAGCCGCGCACAGAAGTGCAGTACTAAAGGGGGTGATTATTTTGAAGAACAGTAAAGGTATGTTGGAATATCATTCCCGGTTTTCTAGTACTGACTCCAGTCCTTGAACTGTTCAGACACACCTTGTAGTTAAAACCTGCTCAAATTTATTTCTCCTTATTCTCTGGAGTCATGTATCGACAGTTATAAGGTAATATTTTTTCTTTTTTCAAAATATAATTAAGTTTGGTAATTGATCTTTATCTCCACCTTAGGGTCAGCAATATCAATTTCCTGTTTCGCCATATTTCCAAAACCAGATAGTCCAAAGATGGTTGTTAATGAGAAATAGAAAAAGGAGAAAAAAATTTAAAAAAAAAAAAGACATGGAGATACCGGGGTTCGAACCCGGGACTTCTCACTTGCGATGCGAGCACTCTACCACTGAGCTATATCCCCTGATATTTGAGTGATTCTCCTTCGAAACCATTTGTAGTAGATAATGGAGAGAGAGACTAAGAGCATTTCATGCTTGAGCATACTCTATGTCCATCAAACATTTCAGTTCTTTAGCAAATGAATATTCAGTTCATAGAGCAAAAATATTGACTGTAGAGCTTTAAAATCAATAAACGCATTTTACATTTTACATGGCGATTCGAAAGTTCCCGAACGCCAAGTGTAAGACCTATTTACTGCAAAACCATAAAAGATATCAGAGTATTGCTGCTTGCGGTAAAAGTGTGCGGCCTTAGGAATGCGCTGCGCAATGTGAGAGCATCATGTCACTCGACGGTTGCGCGGCACGCGCGAACAGTGACGTTCATTCGGTCATGGTTCTCACGCAAGATCAAAGTCACTTTCTTAGAAGTTTATTTCGCGGAAAAATTATACCAACGTTGCATTCAGCGCTTTCAAAGGTTGTTTTCTGATGGTACTATACCCTACCAGGGAAAAGAACTATGTATGATCTTCAATACCGTTTGTACGAAACAGGCTGTGCCTGACCAGCCGTGGTGAGGACCACGTTTCTGTAGAAATTTTAAGCTTCCCTGCAGCTCTCTCCGCGGAAGTCTTAAAAGTTAGGGGCCTCGTATTTAGCCCGTCATAGGGCTACTAAACGTCTAAAGCTACGGCCATACAAAATTCGAGTACCGCAAGAGCTTCGTTTTTTGGATTCGGTAAAACGCATCCCTTACTGCTCAGTGTTATGATTTTAAGCGCAAGATTTTTAGTGCATGAAATTTGACTCTCTTTGCCTGAAAACCTGCACATAACTGACATGACTGATAACGTTACTGCACGCCTGCGCCCACGCAAGCGTCTTGTCACATTGTATAGCGCGTTCCAAAGGTCACATACAACTGCTACAAGCAGAAATAATCGGATATCTTTTTTTGGTTTTGCAGTAAATACGTCTTAAACTTAGAGTTTGGGGGCTTTCGAATCGCCCTGTACAAAGGGTTGCTAGGGATTTATGGTAATCAGTTATACAGGGCAAGAAAAGGTGGAAAACCCCTTTCGCCACCTCTGTGTGTTCATTCTGGAAGCCATGCATCGCTGCTATTGCCCTCCATTGCAGTTTCCAGTACAGGAGGCTGGAACGCAGAACACCAAGCTCAATTTGTAGCCACTCCTGTTGACAGGCTTTCCAAAGACCCTCCGCTATTCGCGGTCGTCTCTTTCCGACGGCCCATTTAAGTTGGCCAAAGCCACAAAAATCCATAGGCGATGCGCCCATCCACTTGACGGAGATGTTGCGGAATTGAATGGAGCAGATTCCGGCATCTTCTTCCATGCGTTCCAGGAACAGGCGAGATGATGCGGTGGTGTGACTCGACGCCTTGTCTTGGTGCAGCCATACCTTGTTTATCTCTGTACCTTACAAACCGGGGACGTTAGTCTGATAGTACATGGCGTTGAATTTGGCCTTTGACTCAACTGTATGTGTAGTTAACTTGTCGTTGTAGTTATTTTGAAAATGCTTCCTTTGGATTCACGGTACCATTTTCTGAAAAATTTTTCGGTAAAAAAGTTTCGGCGCTTTTTGTATTCTCTTAAATAAACACACGCCTCATCTAATGTGACCACGTATTTCCACTTTTTTATCCTCCAGGTATCGTTCATGCTGTTTACGGCAGTTTGTCAGTCGTTCTTGAACAAGGCGCGGCAACAACTTATGAACGTGGCTCTTGTGTCGCTTTTTCAGCTGTAAATCGCGGTTGATAATTGTGTTTACCGTGTACACGATGTCCCTATCTTCTGCGTAATAGGCCGCTTCGTTGGTGAGTTACATCCGGTTTCGCGAGCCCGAACATTCCGGACGACGACAGGAGTACGGCTAGTGGATAGTCTCGGATTGACCTGCTTTTTATCCTCAGTAATGGCGCCGCTTCTGGTCTTGACAATGTTATTAAGTATACTTGATATTCCCTTCTTGGAAACTACGAAGCCTCCATTCTTGCATACTTTCATGTAAGAATAGCTGAATTTGTTGTCTGAAAAGGCTGTTATGGCATAACTTGTCAATTTTAATTGGCATAACTGAATGTTTTAAACTCGCTGTTTGAATATTACTATACAAGCTGCGTTCCAAATATTCGGTCAATGGTTCCGTATTTGAACAACCGCGCTGGTTAGGATGTTGTGCTCACGCAGACCAGGTGAGACATGGCAACTAGTACCCCCATGCGTCCAAATCACGACAATTAAACGGAAGAGAACGGTAAGAGCAGTTTAACGCAGTCAGTATGAGATGATGTGTCATTGCGAAATGGAGTAACGCGTCAACATCACGTTTTGCTTCAAATTAGACAGAACAGCATCCAGCAGGTTCGGCCACAGTTGTACCAGAGTGAATAGTGGAATCTGCTCCAAGACAACGCCCGTCCGCACACTGCGATCCGCTGCGAGTTACTTCCTGGCTACACGCCAGGTGACAGTTCTTGAACATCCTCCATATTCTCCAGATCTAGCACCTGCAGACGTCTTCTCGTTTCCCGCCTCAAAGTAGTCCTGAAAGGTCTATACTTTGCCGACATTGCGGAGATCCAACAACGTATGACAACGATGCTACGAGCGATACCGAAAGAAAGAAGCATTTGCTGACAGTTTCCAGCAGCTGTTAAAGTGTGTTGTAGCTAATTGCGATTCCAGTAAAGGTATCTCTTGTTTCCTTTATTTTATGAGACTATTTACCGAACTTTTCGTATCCACCTTGTATTACCTGCCCTAACAATACTCCACCTGATAGCTCACGTAAAATGAACGCGCGCGCCACATATATCACTAACAACAATGATAACAATGATGAGTAATGAGAATTAGAATAAGAAAGAAGAAATAAAAAAATGACATGGAGATACCGGGGTTCGAACCCGAGACTTGTCGCTTGCGATGCGAGCACTCTACCACTGAGCTATATCCCCCGATATTTATTAAGTTTTCCTTCGAAGCGATTTGTTGTAGGTAATGGAAAAATAACTGAGAGCACTTTACGCATGAGCACATTCGACGTCTAGCAAACGTTTGCACACTAGGGTATGCCGTTACGGCAAATAATAGCACCACTGGATATTACACATGTAAATGTATTCAATGTCCACATGTATCCGGTTTCAAATGAACATCCAGTTTATATAGCGTCTAAAGTCAATAAAAACATTTTACATTATTAAGTAAAACAGATATGTACATGTAGTTTAAATTTAGTTTTCTTTTATCGGTGAAGAAATCTAGCAATTTCTTATAGGTTTGAGTTTATAATTGTGTTTAGAATTATTCAGAACGGGCAAAAAGTTGTTAGGTAAAGGAGCATAAATTCTAGAACAGATAAAACGTTAAACGGAATAATCTGTTAAATTAAACAGCGATCAGTTAAAAAAATCTTTATGCAAACAAAAACGGTTAGCAGAATCTGTGAATGAGAGATTCTTTAAAAGGAATATCTATACAATTTTCTTATAGAACAGACAACAGTGGCACATATTAAGGGTATGGAATAGTTAAACGTATAATACCAACTCGGAGCCTGCATGATCCACATACCTATATGAATGTTGTTGCCGGCCAAGTCCATTCTGAAAAATGCTGCATTTTTATCCTGCACATGACTGCTTCTTCAGCGACAAAATGACACTGTTCATCGGGTTGGTTCAGGAATGGCTTACCGACAACGAAGACAACTTCCGTCATTTACCCTGGCCATCCCCGTGTGCAGATCTCAATCCCCGTATAAAATGCTTGAATCAAGATATCCGACACGAAGACCCTCTCCCAACAAAACTGCGGGAATGTCTGATGAGCCGCATGGTGTTCCATTAAGTTACAAGTCCTTCAACACTTTATTGATACTACGCCAATTCCTATAAATGCTATATTTCGGTCAAAGGGACCAATATATTATTATGCAAATGCTTCTAATCATTAGCAAATATAACTTTTAATTCTGAAAAAAAATAAAATGCTATTAACGGGACAGTCACCAAACACTGTGCAGATCTGTAACTTCAAGACAATAAACACCGTAAAATAGAGTTCATAAATTTCTTATCTGAACACGAATGCTGACGATCTTGCCCTCCTTGGATCTTCTCGCACGAACTTTCAGCATGCACTAGACCGGTTTGCAGCCAAATGTGAAGAAGCTGGGATGAAGATCAGTGTGGCTAAAGCTGAGGTTCTGGTCCTTTCAATACAACCTGCTCAGTGCCTCTCCATGTTAGGGGAGCCTCATTGAGACAGGTGGAGAAATTCAAGTATCTCGGGATTGCATTCACGAGTGATGGACGGCAGGAGAAAGAATTGGATGCTCGGATCGGTGCAGCAAGCTGTGTCAGACGTGAACTGTGGCGATCCGTGGTAACGAAACACGAGCTGGGTAACAAAACCAAGCTCTCCGTCTTCAAATCTTTCTTTGTCCCCATTCTCACCTATGGTCATGAGGCTTGGGTAATGACCGAAAGAGTGCGATCGCGGGTACAGGCGGTCGAAATGAGATTTCTGAGAGGTGTGGCAGGTGCTACCCTACTAGATAGAGCGCACAGCAGCACAATAAGGGAGTCTTTAGGTGTGCTGAGCCGCTACTTCTCCGCATTGAGAGATCTCAATTGCGCTGGTATGGTCACATGATACGGATGCCACAAACTGATCTTCCTAGACAGTTGTTATTTTCCAAGCCGGTGGGTAAGAGACCAAGGGGTTGGCCTAGAACCAGGTGGCTAGACTAAATGGAGAACAGGGCTCGAGTTGCTTGGGTATTACCAGGGAGGACATGCGCCTGATGGCGGAAGATCGCGATCGCTGGAGATCCTCCATAGGGCTGCTGCCTCCGCGACCCTAACGGATAAGCGGGTTTGAAAAGTAGGTAAGAACACGATTTTCGATAAGGTATAGTTCGACGGTGTTTTTCGATTTTTCTTGACGTGAGACTTACATAAGTTATGTGGATTCAAAGCTTTTTAAGCAGTTTAATAACCACTATGTCACGTGCCAAACGTCGTCGTCCGAAGGTATTTTCACGTTCGGATCTCCGCGACGGAGATAAGAAGAAAACGACATTGGGCGACAATCCGAGAGTTCGACGTTTTGGATCGGGATTGGCGGATGGCAAACGACGTCAGACGAGAGCGAGCGGGAAGAACGAACGAGGACAGAGTACGGGAGAGAGAAGGAACGGAAACATCTCTTACAATGTTTGCTCTTCGATGAGTGTGGGAAGCGAGCGAGGAACACGGCAGAGTAGGCAGCTCGAACGGGTTCCGTCAGAAAAAGGAGACGGACGCCGAAGGCAGCAGCGAACGAACTCACGCCAACACCAACATCAGGCAAGCCCACGCCTAAGGCAGAGGCAAGCAAGCCCACGCCACGAGCAGGCGACGCGAGCCGGCGCTCGCAGTCCGACGCACGACGAAGGAGCCGGGACGTCTTCCGATAACGACGCCTTACAGCAACGACTCCATCTTTTCGTAAGTATTCTTGCTGCGGAGCTCTGCCAGCTATTGGAGCCGATAACACACAACACCAACGAGCACGGAGGAGAGTGTTCATCGTTATCGCACCCCGACGACGCCCGTGAACGCCACGACGAGAGGAACGACGCCGACGAGTCGATTCCCTCGCCAGGTACGTGCGACAGTGTTCACACATTTAACGGTCTTTTGTTGCAACGTACGTGCAGAAATTTTCACGTACTTTGAAACTGCATTCCCCGAGGCGTCTGGAGCTGATAAAGTCGACAGTGTCTGGGCTGGAGTCTTTCCGTTCTCATTCGATTTGTATCACGAACGAGGAACGGGGAATTCTCCGCCTTTTCGCTGGCCTCTCTGTGAGCCGCTTGATTCGACGAGACGATTCTTCTCGTCCGCCACATCGCCCGTAAATTTGCGAACTTTGCTTTACGACTTACCGGACATTGTCTTTCTTTCTCCGACGGACAATATCGGATACCAATTAATGACTTTAATATATAAATTCCTTTCATCCAATGTTCTGACCAATTCACCGTAATTCAAGTCGTCATTTATTCTGACTTTACTTACTTACCCTTAGCGCAAGAGTGGCCGCATCCCAGCGTGTAAAAATTTCCACGTGAAACTTGATCCCAACGAGCTTATTGGCTACGACCAAGGTCAGTAAAAGTAAGGTCTGCTGATTTTGGTTTCGAAAGTCGACTTTTACTGCGCATGACGTCACAGGCACCCATCGACCTTGCTTCGTATGTGTTTACATAGTGAAGTCCCAAAAAAATAACAAAATCAAGTGGATACTACCTCTTTGTTTTTTCATTTGATTAATTAAACAATGCCTGTCTGTGCAATTTACGGATGCAGTAATCGTCGGAGGAATAAAAACACGCCTAAAAAGTATTTTTTCAGATTTCCAAATGATAAAACCAGAGTTAAACAGTGGCTGCATTTATGTAGACGTTTTGATAAAGTGAACTTAAACGAGGTAAAGCATTTTATTATTTCATTTATCTTTGTACACTCTTTACATAGTAAATGTGATTTCTAATTATTTTTTCTGCTAGGATATGCTCTGCACATTTTGTGGATGCGGATTACCAAAATCTAATGGAGCACAACATGATGAAAGTGAAACTGCAGTTAACCAAAAGTGCAATTCCTTCTCAAAATCTGCCCACATTGACACAAGTTAGCCCTATAAAAGCTGTCAACATTTTTCCAGGAAATTGAAAAGTGTAATCAAATTTTTGAAACCTTTCATGGTCAATCTATTAATGAAAATGCCCAAATTATTACTAATGTTGCAAATTCAGCTTTTTCAGCCTTAAACACAACTGACCTGTTATTTGAAGTTATTAAAAAGTTTTTTTTGATAAGAACTAACATCAGAATTAAAAAATTAAATAGAAAGCTATCTGAAACAAGAATATAACTCGTAAAACGATTTTCAAATATGCTGAAAAGTAGACTATAAAAATTTGTTGTTTAGTATTATATACAGTAATATTTTTATATAGAGCAATGGCGAAAACTGCATGTAAATTTACGTATTCGATTGCAGCGCTCACACGAATCTTTCCAAACGCGCGAAATGAGAAATGAAATTCTCGCACGTCTAATGTTAAATGTTTTAAACTACTGGGCCTATGTTCTTTCCACTGCTAGATCAAAGTTACCATAAACGTCAGGAGAGAAAAGTCATTGTTTCAAAGCACCGTCGGGAAAAATCTTTTAAGCATTCCAAGGAGCTTTAGCTGTGACGCAGATATAATTTTAAATTTGAATATCTCACGTTTACTTGCACTTGGTTTAAATAAACAGTGGAAATATCTTTGATTCAAAACGCATTCACACCATTTTTAAATATAGGCCTAACTTCTATTAGCTATTTTAACAATAGGCCTAATATTAATTAGTCATTTTTAACTATAGGCCTAACATTAATTAGCAATTTTTAACAATAGGCCTAAGATTAATTAGCCATTTTTCACAATAGGCCTAACATTATATAGTCATTTTAACTGTAGGCCTAACATTAATTAGCCATTTTTAACTATAGGCGTAACATTAATTAGCCATTTTAACAATAGGCCTAACATTATTTAGCCATTTTTAACAATCGCCCTAACATTAATCAACACATTTAACAATAGGCCTAACAGCACTGAATTTTAAAATGAAATGAGCACGTGCATCAAGAAATCTTCATAACCGGCACGTGCTCCAAGCTGCCATCAACAATGCTTAAATGATAAACAAAAAGTAACATTATATTCACTTATGACTCGTCAGTAGGATTCGATTGATATATTACATGCCCTAAGTTCATATTCTTATCATTAGTGCACGTGCTTGAAGGGGTCCACGAGAGCTCATCAAAAGTTGATATATCGCAGTTGAGTTCTTCCATTTTCACGTTATCGTGCAAACGATGGCCGGCCAGACACAAAGATATTGATTATGCTTGTATTCTTATATATAGCTTTAGCTAAAGCTCGTAATAAGGGCTCATTTTAGTACTTTTTGGGGTCATTTTCTCGGATGTAGCATTTCGAAATTCGAAAAGAATGTTATATTCGTCTTGTGCTCGTCATTCCCGTTCGAATGACATATTACATGCCTTATATTGCCAATAAAAAAAATTAATTGGGGGGTTTGGGCCTCAATAGTCACGTGTCTGTTAGACCGATTTCAATCACAAACTAATCAGGTGAGCTCAGGAAGGGTCTCTATCGAACAGCGAAAAAAGAACTTGAAAAAGTTAAAGCATTCTCGAGAAATCGTCGGACATACAGACGGACGGACAGACAGACAGACACACAAACAGAGCGAAACCAATATATGCTTTTCAGCATATAATAAATAGGGAAAAAATAAAGAAAATGAAAAGAATACTAATATTTAATTCTATAGTCTTCTTTGATTGTTTTTGATTACTTACAGTGCAATGTGGTAATTAAAAAAATTTAAAAACAGTAATTTTCCGCTTTATTTTGTGATTTACTCGGGGCTTAATAATATAAACAACATACGAAGCAAGGCTGATGGGTGCTTGTGACGTCAGTGTGGTGACGCCCCCCTGCACGTCAGCAGACCTTACTTTTACTGACCTTGGCTACGACAATGTAGTGAGCCGTTGATTATATCAAATTGCTCGAGGGGTGCCTTCCCCGGGACAATTTGCATCGTAGACTGTATTTTGTTGCTAAATCTAAGAGTCTTCGACGCTTCAATGTGTGTTAGTGGAATTGTGTATGATTTCCTGTCTCGACACTGATGCGAGGTTCATCGTATTTTAGTGTGCTACTGTTACTATTTATTAAGTGCTCATCCTACCTCAGTGGGCCGTGTATGAATTTAAGAGTAATCCTTGTTAAATTATATTTGTGTTTTATTCTGCGGCTACGTCGAAGAAGAGTCGTCGTTTTATGTGTACCGTGCCTTCGTATTTGGTTTCCAAGTGAAAGTGTCTTCAATAGATTGTTTTCTAGTTTATTAATTGAAGGATTATCACCCGTAAATTGCAATTGGTGTCATTCGTCAAATACGCCACGTCAGGAGAGTCTTCTTTGCGTGTGTTACTAGTTGTATCATCGCCCTCTCCGCTAACCGACATTTCGTCACCGAAGTCAGCGGGAACCTTTACGTCTGTCAAGAATTGTGTGACGCAACAACAAACTTGGACTTTTGTTTTGCAACATAATATTTGTCTTGCTTCCAGAACTGTAATTTTTGAATTATTCTTCCACTGCGTTAAATTTTCTACATTGAATAAATTTATTTATTTATTTATTTATTTATTCCTATCGATCCTTTCTTGATGACATTGACACGTGACACACTACATACAGAAAAAAAATGGAAAAAAATTTCGGTTATATGATAGATGTACCAGTAATTGACAGTTTAAGACATTACTCTGAAACGAAATTGTGTACGTAAATCAATTGCATTTTGAAACTTTTCTAGTTATACCATTGAATGGTAAATATAATCCAGAATGTGCCAATCTCTAATCAATTATTATATCTTTAAAACTATTAAGGTATTAAATTTATTCATAACTAATGCATGATTCACCAATAGTTGACAGTTTATGCACCAGAAATTGACATGCAGTTTCACCAGTAATTGAAAATATTTTAATTACCCATTTTTATTATATATATTTACAAAAAGATTGACAACATTCAAAAATAGCTGATAAAATCAAGCATTTTTAAGAAAGTGTGAACTATTAAACCTTTATTAAAATTGTGCTTTTTAAAACTTAAGTTCTTCATTTAGATTATTTATCTTTTTTTTCCTTTGAAATACTAAATAAAATCAGTCCACCCCCATGTAGAATGCAAGGACCATAGAAAATGAAGATGTTTTCCAAGTAGTGCAATATCGTCAGCTCTTGGCCAACAAATTGTTCGTAGAAAAACTCGATTTTTGACGATTGTTCCCCTACTTGCAAAATTCATCCAATTCATCCTATGCTACTTCTTATCATAGTAAACAGAATACCAATAGTAGTTTTCTTCTTGGAAGATCACTTGTTCTGGGCTATCTTTTGATCGTCTCTGTGACAAGATTCAGGACCAACAAAATGAATCGGCAAATAGGGCCTAGAAGATTTATGTCAAAGTGGGTGATCTAGGAATTGAGAGTCAAATTGCTGTAATTTTTACAGCTAGGTCAATTACTGGAAATTAAGAAATTATACTTAAAACTATCATGTTTTCTTTATCATTCTATATCACATTAGTATATTTTTGTTCGTTTTTTTTAAACACAGAAATTATCAATAATTGACCGGTTATGTCAATTACAGGGTGATTCAGTCAATTTCTGACCATTTCAGTACTATGATTTATTGACCCATTAATGTTTACAAACTTAGCTTTTCAGTATGATATTTTAGGTAGTTCGGAGTTTTTATTCCCGTGGAAAAGTCTTGATGATATGCTCAATGTGGCCACCACGAACGTTTTGAACTGCTCGCAGCCGAATAGTGAAGTTCTTCATAACTCTATCCAGGATTTCTGCATCCACAAGGGTGCAACAGTCGACGATGCTTTGTCGCAGGAACCCCCAGAGATAAAAATCACATGGGTTTAGGTCAGGACTCGTAGGGGGCCAAAGAAAGCCACCCCCGAATCGATCTGGAAACCTGTTTGAAATGACACGATTTCCGAATTTCTGATTGAGAAAGTCTAGCACTTCGTTAGTGGTGTGAGGCCTAGCCCCATCCTGTTGAAACCATTGATGTCGAAGCGGTATACGCCTCCTGGTGTGTCTCGACACTTATACTCCTTCCGGAACTTTCTTTGCACGGTTACAGGTGATTTTGTCTCGAAATACCATTCGACAACCTTGCATTTCTGCTCTGTTGATAAAGCGGGCGCCATTTTTCAACAATACGATTTTCATGCAGCGCCGTTGCAACAATACAAACTCCAACTATTTAGAAATTCGATATGGCGCTCATATTCTTTCAATTGTTTATCCCTAATGCACGTCAGTCGAGTAAAATGGTCAGAAATTGACTGTATCACCCAGTATTTGATAGTGGCACCTCTTTATATGGAGACGAAGTGCATCCGTCGTAAGTGGAAGAAATTCAGGCACCTTAACAGCTCCAAACAAAATACTACGGGCATCATCTGCACATGCGACTCCAGGATCAACCTAAATGAAAAATTACTAGTGAGTAAAATGGTCAGAAATTGACTGAATCACCCTGTACTAGTGACACAGCATATCTGGGATCTAGTGGTTAACGGTGGACTAAAACAGTCAGCACATTGGTCATCTGAAATTCTGTTACTACAAGAAGTATTGTCCCCTGATCACACATCAAGATTCACGTAAAATTATTAACAAATATTGCATAACATTCATGAAATAAATTCAAGTAATCAAACTCTCGCGTAGTGGTTCATTACAAGGTTTTTTCGACTCGGTAAGGCATTAACAATCAACATGTGTTTGCGGCCATAATAAGGAGAAACGTTCCCAGTTTTTTGCTGTTCTGGGAAGCCTAATACATTGTTAATACGAGGTGGCAATACCAGTCCCTTTTCTTGCCTTGTTACTTTATTCAAAGCCTTTAAATCGTTTATTATCAATTACTGGTACATCTACCCTACTTCTGAACTGTTAAGCAGAAACTTTAACAATTGAACACTCAGGGTGTTTCTGAATAGGCTGTACAAAATTTCAGAATACGTTCCAGCGACCAAAACAAACAGAAAATATAATATTAACATGGGGTCGAAAACGCTTCTTTTTAGAGTTGTAACGATTTGAAGATGTCCTGTAGTAGTAGAAGAGTTACGACAATTCAAAGAACCTTATCATAACCTCTTCGTCAGCGTTATCCTGAATGGCTGCGACATCATCAGTCAAGCACCTGGTATTTTCCATGGAGTTCGCCAGTCCAAGCGGCGTCGTGTACAGGCTTCCTCGGAATCTAACGGAGGCCGTTTTGAGCATTTGCTACAGCAAACGTAATGCCTTTTTATACCACAGTTTGCAACTTCTATACGCTTTAACGTTAATTTCCTCTACTGCAGGACACCAATATCTTGTATCAATAGTTAGTGTTATATTCGTTCATGACACGCCGTGACGATGTTTGATGCATTACATGCCATATCTGGTTATTGGAAATTTTAAGGGGGTATCATAATGGTACCATTAGAACACATGCTATTGACAAATATAAAATTAGACGTCGGAAAATTAGAACCCAGTCGCCATCTGCCGTCAATTTACTGTCCTACTGGTATCCCTGCAACTCCAAATATAAACTTGACGGCCAACAAACCGCAGCTTTTGCTATGAGCTATCTCTTTTCAATTTCGAGGTGTTTGGCTTTGAAATCCGACAGGCTCTTAATAAAATACCATTTTGATAAAATATAATACACAGTGATAAATGAGCATTTATTTATCCACATTTAATTATTTTTATAATTTTTTTTAAACTTTAGGGAATATATTTTTGTTATAATCAGACAAAACATTAATACTGCTTTCACCATGCACAAATTTTATGAGGAACGAGAATTATCTACTGCCAAACTATAATGACTATAATGGCATGCGGATTGTGACTTCTTTTTTGTAGTCTATAATAAAATAAAATAAATATAAATTTAACAACTTTTCATATTATGAAACAATAATAGATAGTAGCAAATTGGAAAATTGAGATTATGATTACAAAATGGATTACTGACTTCCGTACTTATTAAAATGAATTCAGGAAGCAAAAAGAAAAAAAAATTTCGAGGGCGGGATACGAACCGTACCTGCAAAATAGGACGCCTGCAACGTACTGCAGTGCTACAACAATACGCTTAAATTTAAAATCAAAATTTTTGGTATTTATAAACAAATCACATTGGTGATAAACTTTTATGAAGAAGTTTTTCCTCCTGGAAACTCATCCAGGTGAATGGAAAGCAGCTTCTTTTCAATATTCTTTTCATTTTTAGCCATATTCTTCGAAGTTCGCCAAGGGAGATGGAAAGAATGCAGACTCGATTCGATAGAGACAGTAATGGCGGCGAAACGCCAGACCGACAGCAGCGAAGCCGACGCGATGACGTCATGGCGATGCTGCCTTCTGATTGGTTTTCCGTTCTGTGGCGAAACGGAATGGAAATTTTTCTTCAACACAGCTCAACAAACTTTCCATCGAAATTCTGGTGATCAAAAACGGAATTGAAAGGAAGTGACGTCATAAACATTTTCCGTTAAGCTTCCGTTCTGGCGTGATTCCGGTGATGTGGAAACCATGCCTATGTCATCTTCGAATTTGTTCGTGCTCTGTTGTCATATACTTTTATATTAGCAGCTTAAATAAAAAAAACCTTCATCAAACGCAAAGTGCTAAGTCGTGTCAGAGAAAGTGGGAGGAGTCAAGTTTTAATTTTGAAATATTTAATTAACAAATATTCAAATAACATTTCCGTTACAATTTAAAGGACGGAGCCACACAAAATGAATTATTTACTAAATAAACAATTAGTAAATTCTTTAATCAAATGGCGTATCTTCCTCGAGTGAGCTGGTGGGAGATGACAAGGGCGAAGACGATCCTGGTACCGCGCAACACGAAAACGGCGACCACGAATGGTAAATCAACGAGCGGCCCGTGCTACTCAGGAGAGAGAAAAATATATATCAATTAATACGGTGCTACAGGAGCAAAATGAACTAATTGAAAGATAGATATAAAGCAACATCTTAAGAAGACCTGGCAAGAAATTAACTGACGGAAAATCACGTTATTAAGCATCCTACCGCACACTGCAATATTTGAAGCGATGAGACTGCCATGACGACACGGGATCCTGCCGGAGAGAAAATGGATTATTGTATGAATCGTACGAATCAACCTTCGCCTTGTGTTTCCTCTCGATATGCTCGGGAAGTAGGATAGATCCTTGTTGCGTCTCTCTGTCGTAATGGAGGGTAGAATGATGGACCACTAGGATGTCGTCCGCGGGCTGTGCAGTATCCCTCCGAGAAACGGAACTCACGTTGGGTTGAAATGCACTATTCACAAAGCATCTTCGCTTCTGGTGCTTGCGTCCCTTGAATTCCGAATGTGGTTTCTCCTCGTAGTAGGTAGCCCGGGAGAAATGATCAGTTAATTAATTTATCTTGCCTTATCTGCTGATTCTCACAGCAACGTCCTGATCGAGATGAAGCAAGGTTTTCTCGTAACCTTTCGCCTGGGTCGGCAGACGAGGTATGCGGATGGGTTATACTCGAGAAAGTGCCCGTAGCAGAATCAGTGACAGCTGAAGAAACCTCCAATCCCTGGAAACGTGAAGAATGTCTATTTCTTAATTTCGGCCTAGAACTATTTTTACCAGTCGAAGTTCCCGTCTTGCCGGTATTCTTTCGTTACTTATTCTTTAAATGGCATGGTTTCTTTCAGCTTTCAACCTAGCTGCGTCATCTTTCTGCTTCGTCATTAGGCTAGGGTCGGCACACTTTCTAACCTCCTCCTTCTTTACCTTTGCTTTATATCCACTCTTAATTAGCTCATTAAGCATTCCTTTAGGTAACGCCAATGAGCGGTGCTTTATTTTCTCTCTTGATATTGTGGAATGTTCGATTCTCGCTGAGGGGCTCCGGGCTCGCTCTCCACTTTACCTTCGCTCTACGCCTTGTCTTTCGTTCGCGTCGGCTTTTTGCCAGCCCGACTTCGCGTGGTATGCCATCAGATTGATTATTATGATTTAATCCAATCTGATGACATGACATCTGTACTTGTTCGTGCTCTGTCCCATATAAATGGATTGGTGAAAACAGACCGTGAAAAAGTTAATTCGTTTTCAAGTTATCGTAATAAGTAAAAAGCTCCCTGCGAATAAAAAAGCTCTTTTGGTTTGTGCACCGATTTCCCCTTTCTATAATCGCCAGTCACGCACCATCTTAGCAACGTTTAGAGCACACGCAGAGCCGAACCGAAGTGCTAAGCACGCGTTTTCCCCAACGCAAGGATGATTTGTCTCTTCTTGCAATTCACTACACACTCTCTATTGCAACGAAATGCATTGTTGGAATTGTGTCTACAGATGGACAGACGGACAGCTGGACAAACCGATCACACAAGCATATTTTCTACGAAAATGTGCTGAATAGGCCCCCTACTCAAGTATTTGTCATTATAGCATTTTTTTGATGTAATATACTTTGCTACATTGATATTATTTTCCACCAAAGTGGTACACTCCGCACGGCGGTAGCCGAAGACAAGCAAAGAACTTACGTAGATAATAAGGCAATCCAAAAGTCGGAATTAAAACTTGCTTATTGATGGTCAAGGTATAATTTGAAAAGCCAATATCGTTTGTATTGTTTTTTTTTAAGTGTCTTCCAGCTTTGGTACATGTAATCCGCACTATATGATCAAATATTTCCGGCCACTCTTCCAAAACCATGTTACGAAAAATTTCCGAACACCCTCAGGATTCCGGAAAGCCATGTTAAATATCACCATTAGCCGGGAAATGAGTACCCTAGGCTTCTTTGGCCGTACTGCTGCTTATAATTCCATAGCAATAGGGGATAGACGTGTAGAAACTTTTCGAATGTGGATAATGGAAAAATGAAAAGGTAGAGTTCTCTCACTGTAAGGTGAAATGGAAGAGTTCACTTTATCGCGTTCAGTAGGTAGAGTTTCTAGTGAGAGTGTCTCCACACAAGATCGTTACTGCGCATGCGCGTGCCAGGAAAACTTGGAGCATAGCCAAGCTACATGGATTACAGCACAAGATCTGTGGGTTTGCTGGGGCTTTGCTTTAGCAATGCAGATCTTTATCATCGAGAGATAAAATAGTTAATAAAATTATTAAAAAGTTATTGTATGTTAAAAAAAAAAATTATTTGTTAAAAATAATAAAAAAAAAAAATTAAACGATCACATGTGTTTCATATTTACATGTTTATTTTCATAGAATCCTTCTAAACTGTCTATATTTGGAATCGAAAAAAAGATTAAAAATTAATATAATTTTTTTCAAAATGTCCATAAGTTATAATTAATAATTAAAATGGGTAATTAAACATTTTACTTTCCAAAAATTTTTTCAAGAATGAGTTAAAATCGTGGAATTTAAAATTTTAAAACGCTTGGGCATTACTCTATTTTTTTAAATTCTTATATATGGAATTAATACCGACTTGCTGGTAAAGTTTTGTATCATTTATTTTTTTATTATGAATCAATTTTTTTTATAAAAACATCTTGAAAATATTTGTATTGTTTTTTGATCGAATCCAAATTTTAGAGATGTTTTATAAGTATTTTAACATTTGTATAAAAAAGAATCGATTTTGATGTTTCTTTAAAATTTAGAATATTGAATTTTTAAAGTTGTACGGAATTCTAAGAAATATCGATGTGTCATTGCTGATGGCACAAAAAAGAAATAATAAAACAATCACAATTTTAATCTATTTCTTTTTTTTTTCCACTGGAGAGGAGTGGCAGAAATAAAAAAGCTAAAATTTTGCTTGCAATATTACATTGTTTTCTGTTATTTCTAAACTAGCAAAGCCCGTACAAAAAGTCATTACATTAATGGCTTATATTGTTTTGCACTTGAATCCTCTTGTGTCATTGCTAATTTGATAGTCAATTCCTAATTCAATCCCTCAAGACTTGAGTCCAAATTAATATTTATTTAGAAATCTTTGATTATTCCAAATTAACACGTTTCTCAAAATATAATTTAAATTCTTGGTTACGTCAATACGGAGCGCTAATCATTTGCTCAAAATAGTATTTCCCAATAATTTCCCAAATTTCTAAATATGAATGTTATTTTGAAAAATTTCAATTGTTAACATCTAACAGTAAGCTAAAAAGCAAAGAAGAGATAGCTTACGAAAGTTCAAAAAATAATTAGTCGATTTTTAGATCAAAATGTGAAGATATAATGTTTAAAGTTTGATTTCCTTTTATAACTTTAAAAAATTGAACCTTTTTATAAAAAAATATTAAAACACTTATAAAATGTCTCTAAAATCTGGATTCGTTCAGAAAACAATACAAATATTTTCAAGATATTTTTAGAAAATAAATTGATTCATAATATAAATGATTCAAAACTTTACCAGTAAGTGGGTATTAATTCCAAATATAATAATTTAAAAAAATAGAAGAATGCCCAAGTACTTAAAATTTAAAATTCCACGATTTTCAATTCATTCTTGAAAAATTTTGGAAAGTAAAAGTTTTAATTACACATTTTAATGATTAATTATAACTTATGGAGATTTAGAAAAAAAATTGTATTAATTTTAATCCTTTTTTCAATTCTAAATATAGATAGTTAGGAGGAATATATGAAAACTTTTGTCTAATTTGTCTACATGGTATATTTCTTTGCAGTTTTTAATTTTTAATTTTCAATTAAAGGCGGAATTTACAATTAAACATGTAGATATGAAGCATATGTGATCGATTATTTTTTTTACTCTTTTTTTGACAATTAAACATACAATAACTTATTACAAATTTTATTAACTATTTTATTTTTCGATGATAAAGTTCTACAACACAATTGCATTGCTAAAGCAAAGCCTCTAATTCAGAGATCTTTTGCTTTAATCCATGTAACTTAGCTATGCGCCAAGTTTTCCTGGCACACGCATGCGCAGTAACGACCTTGTGCGGAGACACTCTGCCTACTACCTATTGAATGCGATAAAGTGAACTCTGCCATTTCACCTTACAGTGAGAGAATTCTATCGAGTGGACTGACGTGTCTGGATGCACACTTTCAATAAGTTGATCGAGATTTGTCGGGTGCCCAGAGAAAGCTTCATGCCTTCATGCTGCAACTTTCCGTGATATTTTGGACAATTCTGCATTGCCAACATTGTGGAAAAGCAAGCCATATACGAAAATGTTTTAAAGAGATTGGTTGAAGAAGTGGACAGAGCTCCGATAAACACCTGCGGATAAATTGGCACATCATCCAAAATCTGTAACTGAAATCAATTTAAACATTTAATTTAAATAAAGACGATAAAAATTTTTAAGTACTTGTTTTAAATCGTGGGATTCCTAAATTACAAATGCTAATATATTTTTTAAACCTCTATCTAGACTTTTTAAAATAATTTTTCTTGCAAACTTACCATTTTAACAAATGAAATTTCCGCGGTGGGATGTAGTCATTGAAATTCAAGGAAAACACTGTTAGTTCATTTCTCGTAGAAATTAAGTTTGATCGGAACGGCTCCGGATAAAGAAGGAATCGAACCTTTCATTTCCGTTTGGTCCTAAATGAACTTCCGCCTAACTGGAGTGAAAATTCAGTCTTCGTTCTAATCAAGGAAGAGGCCCAACTCTATTATGTAGAACAAAAAAAAGAGGAAAGTGAGGAAGAAGAGAAAGGGAGAGATGCAGTGAGCAAAGAAGGCTGATGATTGCTAGTAGACTTTTCTGCTGTTCTTTGAAGAGAAAAGAGATTGAAAGCAAATAATATTTATTGTAACCGGGCACCGTAGGAGACAAGCCATATTTTTAGAAGGCATCCAGTGTTACACTTAATCAATGGCATTTTGAAGAACGCTAGTTTTATCAACAATGGTTTTCGATTGGTAGATACATTTAAAAAGAAAGAGCGATTTAGTCTCCGTTCTGAAAAAAAGATTGCAGAGCAGAATATTAGTCAGTCATAATTACAGAAGGAATGATCTATATTTAAAATCATGGCCCTTAAAATGGAATAAATCAATCTTTTAACAGGGTGGTATGTTTTTCACTTATCGGGTTTGAATCCCATCACGGGCTGTTCGTGTTATCCTCGGACTTATATCAAGTTCCGTGGCTATTACCACTTGAGTAAAATATTCGTTCCAATTTTTACCCATAATGAAAACTTCAAACAAATCACAAAGTAAACAATTTGTTCATCGAAGTAAATTTCGTCGTGATATACAGTTTGTGATCTTTACGCATTCAGCTGGGTTTAGAGTTAAAAGAATCTCTCGATACATCTATTCGACCTCTTTAATATTGTTAAACCACCGCCCGCCCAGGAAGTGGGCGAAGAAAGAGTGGTAGTCTGATGATTCAAGTTAAGAGCTGTAAGCACGGTGAAATAGTACTTCAATCCGCTGAAGTTCAGAGTGTTTATGGTCCGATTGGTGATGTGTGCTAGGACGTTATGATACTGCAGGAGTGCGCGTGTTCGATTGATCTGTGCTGCATAGCGGATCTTCCGGATGCCTTAATTTATGTAGTTGTTGAGCACTATTCACAGAGTGTTCATATAAGAGACTCAAAGTACGCATTCACACGAAATTTAACCAAACGCACAGCACAGCCTTGTGTTCGAACCGCTCGTGTTTGAGAAACGATTCCAGAGATGAACACTAATTTCCCTTGACCAGGTTTTAATCCGCAATTATAATTCCGCGCCAGAAATGGACATCCCAGGAGTTAGCCAACAGCCGATTTCAAAGTTCCACTTGTCGTTGTGCCTGGGTACTGCCTGTTCACCAGCCAAAAATTGTGCTTTGGGAAGAGTCAGTTTTTAATCTGTGGGTGCTGGTGCTTCGCTGTTTGATCAGATCCACAGGGCTTCACTTTCGACAACAGATGACTGTCCGAACCTGGTTTGTGCTTGAGAAGGGGTGCCACCTTCTTAGAAACGCTTGAACCATTTTTTGCCGTGCTTTCGTTGACAATCCCTGGGCCTTCCACGTCGTTGATTTCTATCGTCGCTGTCCTTACACTCAAGAGCTTTCTTTTCCAAAGGTAACGCAACTGGCTCGAATTGCCAGAAATTTTAACTATCAAAAGAAAACCAGCTGAACGAAAACAATAAAAATAATAGAAGAAAAGAAAAGAAAAGTCATTGCACGGTGAGTAAAGAATTAGCACAGAAGGATCATAGTAAATCTCACAGTCCAATTTTGCGAAACTCTAGCCGTACGTGCAGGATGCCAGCAACAAAAATTTCATAACTTCCAGTAGAAAGCGGCATTTACGATTTTCCTGACAAGAAAGAATTCCTTATATTGATATTAGCTGATATACCCGGCGTTGCTCGGACTGCTTTTTGATGAAATTTTGCAATATCTGTGTGAAAATGAACACATGAAAAAAGATTAGAAGTAATACAGTAAAAATCATATTGAAAAACCGAAAAGAATTCTTTTAAAATGCGCCCAATTCATGGTGCTCTCTAACTAGTAGTTCTACCACAGATTAAAGAAAACATGTTTTCTCTATTTTCTTAAATCTAAAATTTTATCCGACTTCTACATATGTGTAGAATAATGCATGTGGTTTCGAAAGAGGAAGCAATAGAATGAAAATAAAACAATACTTCGATCTGACGTTTCTTCAGCCCTGGCTGTGGCTGTAGTTCTCTTATTTCGCTCGCCACATACTTGAGTTTGGAAGAGCTTGTGGTAACATGTAGGCTTTGTTTTACCACAGTCGACCCATGGGAAGAGAAGATATAATTTGAAATGTTTATGGTAAATGCCCTTATTTAAAAAAAAAAGTATCGTTCATTACTGCAGATGGACTTGTTCTAAACTTGCTAATAACCGATATAGAATAAGAAATCATAAAAAATTGATTTTAAAAAATCATTTGTTCATCTAAATATTCAACAATTCCAAAATTCCACGCGAATGACGTTCTTAGCCTAAATAATTTCTTGGCAGCCTAATCATACTTTAGATGTGAACTCGCCCTAATGTGGTGAACTTCGACGATACAATGGATACCCATATTCATCCGTTATACTTTTGTTCTACCAGAGTTCTAGGATAGTTTTTAGAGCAATACAAGGAGTTTCTATTTAATGCATCTACTCCGATTCAACTACATTAACCCGGTTGTTGGCCACTTGGTGAAAATTCGCAAGATTTCTATAACCGCGGAATCGTGGCGACTCCTCTTTATCTGGTGCTCGATAGCCGGCTTCAGTTCCTTCTATGGGGCTTGGTTTTTTTTTCATGAATGTACATGATCGTTTGTTTTTAATAAATAACATTTGATTAATTCTCCGTTTTCTGATAATATTATTTATTAGACTTATCTAATTCCATTTTTCCATCGTTTGTGTCTGTGTGCTCTGCAATTCCAACAATCTGAGGTGGGTTATTCACTGATGATTAATAATGTGTTGTTGCATTCGCACATTGCTCTCGATATCTTGAAGCCAAACTTGGGCATTCATCACTTGAAGCATAACAGTGCGTGGGCGAAACCGATACAGCGCCGAAAGGGACTGCTTTCTCTGCCGCCTTTCTACTATTTCTCATTTACAATCACAAACAGACAACCGATGTTATAAATATAGACAGTGGCGGGTTTAAGGGTAGGCGGACTAAGCGGCCGCGTGGGGTCCCGGGATCGAATGTTATAAAAAATAGACCATATGACCCCGAATGTTAAAAAAATAGACAAAATTATCGTTTAACAGGTAATTAATGAAGTAATTGAAAGTAAGTTATTTATTTTATGGAAGGAAGCTTTAATTAGTCAAATCAAATAGCAGTAAATTTTGAGGGCTCCATAATTGAGGGTCCTAACTTCAGTTTAAGGGCCCCAAAATTTTTACCGCTTGGGGCATCCGCGTAACTTGAGCCGGCCTTATAATCATTAATTCCCTTAAAACTTAAAGCCTCCTTAAAGCAAGCATTTAATATCACCCATTGTTGATGCAACATAGAAACACAAACAGTCAATTGTTGATAAAAAAAACAACTTGCCGATTGTTGGCCCAAACCTTGCCTTGCCTTAACCACCGAGAGAGAAGGCCTGTGCGATGAAACTTAATACATTGTTACATCATCACAAATAGGGCATTGTTATTCGTATTTCAATAAATTTGCCCTAACTATGATGATATAACAATGTATTACTTTTCATCGCAGAGGCCTTCTCTCTCGGTGGTTACGGCCTTGCTTTGTTGGTCCGTGCATATTGTTGGTGAGATATCTTCTATTTTTTCGATATTGTTGCCATCTGAATATCGATTAGAAGAGCGTCGGAGGCCAACGGGATATCGGACGTGAACGGGACTTAGCCTAAGACACTCCCCGAGTCTTCGAGGTCCTCTGTGCAAAATTTCAGCCTCGGGAGTTGCCCGGTTCAGAAGTTATGGAGTAACAATCAAACAAACAAACAAACAGACGGAAAGTGTGCTACATATATATAAAGATATGTGAAAATATCTTTATTGGAAGATATCTTTATTGGATTTCTCAGACGATTTTTTGTGGGTCACGGCCCATCATTCCATTGATTGCCTCTTCGATTGGAATTCAAAGGATGACAATGCCCTCATTTATGCCGCAGGCAATATGTAATCATGTTTGAGGAGCACAAGAACGAGATCAAACCACTTTTTGGTCAGCGTATTCATTAGATCTTAATACAGGGTAGTACAAAAAAAAGACAACCGAAAACTTATTTATCTAGTACTATAATTCTCTTATCCGTCTGTCCGAGACGTCCATCCGAAGCCAGGGATTGTTGTGGTAAGAGAATATTCTTAAATAAAATGAAAAATGTTTAATGCTGATTTTTTTATATGCAGTTGGACAGTATATTGTTGCAGAATATATTTTGAACACCACTGATTCTCCACTTTCATTTCTTTACCGTTCAACCTGTATGGTTGACACCCTTAATGTGATGGGTGGATTTCTAGTTATTAAATATTTATTCTGCGTTATATGAAATGGGGTGATCCAAAAAGTCAGGAAAAAACTTTAAAACTGAATAAATCGCACAAGAATGCGGATAAAAAGATTTTGTTTGTACAGAAACGACTGAAATGGGGTCGGAAAAGGAAAAAAAATTAATGCTGGAATCGTTTGGTTTTTGACCATCAGATGGTGAAAAACAGTTTATGCACATTTTCAGACGGTAAGATGCCGGATTAACTATCGGCTTACTAATATTCAGTGTGCTCTTAATCATTCAACAACACAGTGTCATACGAGACACCAAACAGTTCCCGTGCATTAAGCACCATTCTTCTTGGTAAGTTGCCGGATAAAATCTTTCAGTATTGCCAATGTGGGTTGTTCGCGGTACACTTTTGACTTCAAGTATCCCCATAGCCAAAAGTCACAAGGCGTCAGATCGGGCGATCTGCCTGGCCATGCATGCGAAAAGATCGACTGCGAATTCGACTCTCTCCAAATGTTGAGCGGAGCAGTCTTTGCACTGGCGCAGCAATATGCGGTGGTGCTCCATCTTCCATAAAGACTCTATGCAGTGCTTGTCTCGCTTGCAATTCTGGAATGATGCAGGTCCGTAACAGTGCTGGATAGCGCACACCAGTGACTTCCTCGAAGAAAAATGGACAGATTGTGAAATCAGCGGTGAAGCCACACAAAACTGTAACTTTTGGCTTTTTGTAGGGGCCGTTCAACAAATATTTGGGTTTTCCGTACTCAGACAGCAATTTTGTATGTTAACACTGCCAGAAAGTGTGAAATACCAATCGGTCCAAAGCACTTCATCGGTGAAAAGCCAGTTCCTCACTTGTGTGACCATGATTATGTTGGAACGTTCGGAAATCGCTTAAGGATATTTTCCAGTGATCTCCATACACTGCTTTACGAAATGCCAATCCGTCGGGATACTTTTTGCGTACTGAATTCCCCGTGCCCAGAAAACTCTGCCAGTGCTTGCACTATCTATTCGATTCTCTGAGCGACGGTAGTGGTTGATCAGGGCCGGCCACTTCTTGGACGTGCAGCCTTAGAATCCGTGGTTTCAAATTGTCGTATCATTTTGTCACTGCAGCACAGGTCATAGGTTTCCCTTATTCTGATAATAAAATTTAACTAAGAGGGCCTTCTCGATCAATGACAGCATTTTGTGCCTACAATTTCGTTACGGTGATATCTGTAACCTGACAACGCCATCTGTTGGTCAACAACCGAACACTTCGAGCATTAATATTTTTCTTGTAAAAAATCCGACTTCATTTTTCAATCGTTTCTGTGCAAACAATCTTTTTATCTTTTTTTCGTGTGCGAATTATTGAGTTTTAAAGTTTTTCCTGACTTTTGGAATCACTCTATACATTCTACTATACAACTCTACTAACATAGAGTTAGGGATACATTCTACTATACAACTCTCTAACCTGCAATTATATGTCGTACATGTCCTTCTTTTCTTTTGAATAAAATATTCCATTCGCTCGGTTATTCTGGGAACCATTCCAGAGCACTGTTCTGGCGTTACGTCAGAGAAGAATTTCGGTTACCTTTTTTTGCATCACCCTGTTTAGTTTTAGAAAACAAAATTGCAGGCGAATACCGTTCCCTCAATTCTGAATACACAAGAATATTTTCTACACGACAATTGGTATAAAATTCCATTAACCTTCATCCGCATCTGCATGCTTCTATTTCCAGGCTCATTCAAGGTGTATTGCATACCAATTGTATTTTTATTAAGTTTAGATTTTCCTTACTTTATGAGGTGTTTCCATCATTTTCTCCACCCCTATATGTACCGGGTGGCGCAAAAAAGGTCTTAGAAAGCTTTTGTCTACTACGACATAATATGAGGTTATTGATTCTTATTACAAATTTATGCGATAACAGACATACTGAAATTTAATGCAGAAGGATCGGCCTCGGTGGCTCAGTGGTTGCGTGATCGCCTCTGATGACCGAGGACGCGGGTTCGACCCCGGCCGAGGACGACGAGGATTTTTTTAGGGGGAAAATCCTGAGATCACGCACTTCCTTCGGAAGGGAAGTAAAGCCGTTGGTCCCGTGTAGTCGTTTGCCGGCTGCACGTTAAAGAACCCTTGCGAGGCAAAATTTGCGGCCCCTATAATGCAGTCCTGAAATGGCCATAGCAGTTGAAAAGGACACTAATACCAAATAAACCAAACCAAACCTAATGCAGAAGGTTTCCAAAGTGATTTCCATCTGCTGCAATCAGTGTGTAGAGCCCGGAACTAAATTCCATAGTGACTCTCTGAAGAAGTGGTGATGCTGGTCGTCCTGAGTGGCCCGAACGAAATTACGGCACGGTACATAAACCCGCACAAAGGATGCTTCAATTTTGTCATCACAATTTGGCTTCAGTTCTGTACTGAAATCTCACCGTTAGTGCTTCCATTCTGAATTGTAATGAGAAACATCAGTGAGTGAGCTATAGAAGGTTCTGAATTGCAATAGAACAATATCACGAGAAAACCATTTACGGCGTACAATTAAACCACAGTAGAAAAAAACTTTCTAACACCTTTTTTGCACCACCCGGAATTATTTATGTACTGAGATATGCAAAAAGTCAATAGACATCCAAAATATCGTTCTTTCTTCATTATTAAGAGGACGAAATAAATTTGCGAATAATGAAAATTTCGCTGTGGAATTATTAACGTGCTCATGCATGAAATGCTCTTATTTAACTTTCCATTACCTACTACAAATGGTTTCGAAGGAGAATTTCTTAAACGTCAGGGGATATAGGTCAGTGGTAGTGCTCGCTTCGCAAGCGAGAAATCCCGGGTTCGAACCCCGGTATCTCCAGGTTTGTTGTTGTATTTTTTTTAAGTTTCTTCCTCCTTTTTCTTATTCTCTTAGCCATTATTATACAGCAGGTTGTTAGGGATATATCGTAACAATTACCATATTTAAATGTGGCGCGCGCGTTCATTTCACACTAGCTGTCACGTGGAGTATTGTTAGGGCAGGTATTAAATATTTAGTATTCGAACAGCGAACTAAAACATTGTGTTATGCAACCGAAAATTGACAAGTATTGAGAGGGCTCCATAACAGCTCTTTCCGACGTCAAATTCAGCTATTCCGAAATTATGAAAGCATGCAAGAAGCGAGGCTTCGTAGTTTCCAAGAAAGAAGTATCAAGAGTACTATATTCTGCCAGTGAATTCTTCCGCAGTGGTTCTCTCCCTATGCCGCTAAATGTGTCGGGCTGGCCGGGCGAGCCTACGTTCGGTGAAAAAAGCATCGAGGCGGTGCGTCAGAAAGAATGGCGAATTACTATAAAAATTGATTCGACCGATATTATTGAAAACTGACGTAACCTCGCATCTTTCTTTGTTCAAAAGCTTCTTCGATAACTATTTGAGTCCGTTCTATATACATGTGTTTGCTGAATTGGAACTCCTCAGCGTTGAGAATACTCTTCTCCGTGGCGTCTTCCCGTGCTCTCCTAGGGCATATTTTTGTGGAGAAGCCGGGGGTTTGTCGCGTTGATCTGAAATGAAAGCGATCGTTCACTTTATATCCGTTTGAACTTGGTCCTTATTAATTCAGCACTCCTTCAAGCTCTCCTTTCTAGGAGACGTAACCTTGCCTTACTTATCTATGTTTACTGTGGACATTCTTATTTTTGCTGCTGTTTCTCCTTTGGACGTCTTCATCAAGCTCTCGCTCCGGAGGAGGAAGCCAGCGAGCCCACGGAACTGTGCTACGGTGACGTTTAACGGATTCTTCCGATAGACATAATCCACTGATCTGCAACTCTTCAAGCGTCAAGAGTTTTACCTAACTCTACATGTCTACCGGACTGCGACCTGTGAATGCTCTAATGAGTTCTCTCTCATTCCAGCGATGAATGAATTTCAATTCTTCAGTTCCAAGTCTCGCATTTGCATTCGCTCTTCTTATTGCATTACTTCGCTCTTTTTGTGTGTTAAGAGAAGGCCCTGTCTCTCTGGAATCTTTGAAACACAGTGAAAATTACCTACATATTATTATGTCGAGAGCTCTATATCCTGCATGTTTAGGCCAAAATTGGCCAAACGTTGTATGCTTTTTAAATTTTACATACCAGTGCTACGTTTCGAGAACGTCTAAATGGTCCTACTCCTGTATGTGTTTTAGTGTGGTAATTTGTGCTCCAGAAAGCAAGCCTCTTCAGTTGTTACCTTATGGTGTCATAGGAGCTGCGCTCCCGAATAAATAGTCGGAGCAGCTTATTTCCCTCCAGTGTCGGAGTAGTGATTTTCTTCATTTTGTGAATCGACTAATGTTTGTCAATTAGTGTTTGTGCTCATATTAACGTTATCTACGTTTATTCGTATTATGGTTGTTTTAACCATTTCCACTGCATTGAATAAAATCTTTATTTATTATTTTTTTAAGTTCCGCCTCTGTACCTCATTTTAGCACCTGACAGTAAGTAATTTTGAAACTTCCGTATCAGATTTTTACGGCTTTCGAAATAAACATGCCACTAGTTTGATTCTTCTATCGATCTCAGTTTCCGAGCTATTTACTCTGAAAATGCAGTGAGTCCTTTTTAGGACACCCTCTATAATCTGAGTCTAGGTTATCATTGTGCTTAATTAAAATTATTAATTTACCCGATTCAATCCTGTCTCAGTGCTTCTGTACTGTTTTTGGAATTAAGTATTTTACTTTCACTTGACAGCCACAGGGTATCTCGTTCATTCGGTTCCCGTTCCTGTTGTTACTACCTTCTTCTATCCTGAAGTCCCTATGCTTACAGCTTTTAGCCGTTTTTCTCGTTCCCGTTCATTGGATGGCTTTTCAATCTACTTTGCTTATCCAATGAGCGACGGTCATATCGATCTTCCTCCCAAGTGAAGGGACTATGCCGATCGGTTTGGTTTGGTGCGTTTGGTATTAAGGTCCTTTTCATCTGCTATGGTCATTTCAGGACGGCGTTATAGGGGCCGCAAATTTTGCCTCGCAAGGGTTCTTTAACGTGCAGCCGGTAAACGACTACACTGAACCAAAGGCTTTACTTTCCTTCCGAAGGAAGTGCGTGATCTCAGGATTTTCTCCCTGAAAAAAATCCTCGTCGTCCTCGGCAGAGGTGATCACGCAACCAATGAGCCACCGAGGGCCGATTCGCGAGGCTGGGGAGCGAGACGAATTTGTCGTCTGTTCGATCATCTCCGACCGGTATGACACAGATAGCCCAAGCGGACTGGGTAATGAATTCGATGGATGATTGAGACTTCAGGGCGCGTGAACAACTAAGGTCATTTTGCGCTTAATTCTGGCCTAAAATAAAACGCAAGACGAAACTAAATAAACAACAGACAATTAAACGGGAATAAGGAAATGAATTAACTGATAGTTTGTTAATTATATTTTTAAATTTTATTTTTATTCTCTTGAAAGTAAAATAAGTACTACATTTCGAAATCCCTAGCTATAGGTCTCTGGCACAGTCCAGCTCAGATATGACCAACAGAAAATTAGAATATCTAAAAGCTGTCATGAAATTCTGGATTTTAATTGAAGGTGTCTGCACACATTTCAGAAATTTTTTTCTTTTGAAAACAATCCATTGTAAACTAGGTTTACAAGCTGGTTTAAAAATCATTCTCATCCTTTTAAAAAAAAATTAAAATATTTTTGTTTAGCCTTCGCCTTGAACTTATGGCCAAAAGATTAAATAATAATGTAAAGAAAATGACTGGCTCACTCTTTCGCAACAAAATGTGCTTTTTAGGTTGAAGCGTAAATCCGCAATTCAAGCTCCCTCATTTAATCTAGCTGTCCAAGGAGAGAGTCGTTTCCCTTTCCTTTCGCTGTTTCTATCGTGATCCCAGATCATTTCAGTTCAAAAGACTTGTTTATGTCTCCTGTTTTGTAATCGATCCAAACGTGAGGGGGTTTTACAAACTTTCCCTAATCTTCGCTTCCTCTTTTTTTTCTTTCTCCTTCGGATGAAAAGAAGAAGGGAAGAGCTAAAAATGTTCTCATTTCCAACGTGAGATTTAAATCAATCATTTTTCCCAGGCATCGAATCGTTCCTCCCGTCGTTTTCCCTCCCATAAAAGGAAACCCTCTACTCATTCACAATGAATAATGAATTCAAAAAAGAAAAATAAATCTATTTCTTCGCAAACAATTTGTCATTTCCAAGTCTTTTCGTTGAACCACTGAATCGATGAGATAAATTTTAAAAGACTGCGGAACAGAAAGAAATAACTTTGAACAATTTCTTTTGCTTCGAAAAAGTTTTCGCGGAACCTTAAATAATGTCGATAGTTTACGGTCTTAGAACAATGCGTTCGAGGAAACCTTTCTGGCTCCAATTGGAAAAAAACATGAATTCGAAGAAATGGAGAGTGGATAAAATAAAAATCATTAAATATTCAAAATTTTCCTGAATTGATTTCTGAATGCATTAATGTTATATAGTGTACTTACTTCAAATCATATTTCGAAACCGAAATAAAAATATACTATTTCACAAAGAATTAATTCTCATATCCAAGAATAAACGAGTGGACTATAAAAGTTTTTAGTCAGGAACGCTGCACGCATTTTACTAACACCATTTATTTAGCACTTTTCGAAAAACTCTCCCTCGGCTTCTATACAAAGTTTCATCCTCCTAACATACACACACTGGCCAATGAATTAGAAACCCGTGATGAATTACTGTACTGATATGTAAAGCGGGGTGACAGGCCAGAAACGAATGTGATATGCAAATGAATGCAATCATGTGAGGTACAAGCTCATTCCAAGCTGCAGGTACAGGGCAGGAACAAGCTGCAGCTGCTCACGTTGAGCAAAATGGGGAAAACAGCACATCTGTCTGAGTTCCAAAAACGAGTTATTGTGGTAGCCCCTCTAGCTGGAGCTACGATTTCCAGGACAGTACAACTGACCGGTATCTCTAAAGGTCAGGTCTCCAAGGTGTTCAATGCGTGGGAGCGGAGTCCACAGGGTTTGTCGAAACGGCAGAATTTCGGATCAAAAAAAAATCGACCGACGTCGTCTGAGACGGATTGTGCGGCAAAACCGAAGGTGTACTGTCGAGCAACTGACGGAAGACTTCAATGAAGGATCATCGCAACCCATCTCCTCCAGAACAATGCGCCGAGAGTTGAAGCGAATAGGGATGGGAAGTCGCATGCCAGTGAGGAAGCCCCTGGTGTCAGCAACAAACCGGAAAGTTCGCCTGCAGTGGTGTAAAGAACGGTGTGACTGGACAATAGACGACTGGAAAAAGGTGATGTGGTCGGAGGAGTCACGTTACACATTGTTTTACACCGATGGCCGGCAGAGAATTCGGCGGCAGCCCCATGAAGCGATCGACCCCTCATGTGTTGTGAACACAGTTCAAGCT
>JAHWFO010050687.1:1557182-1573032 GCA_023313115.1 Rhysida immarginata | reverse complement strand
TCCGAGCCAAAGGTTCCCGGTTCGATCCCGGGCTGCGGAATTTTCTTTCCTATTTTTCATCAATATTTAGTGGATCAACGCTGATCCCTGGTGCCGTTCCATTTTCACTTCAAAACTGGTGCTGTTCCATTTTCACTTTCATGACTGGTTCAGGTCCATTTTCATTTTCAGTACTGGTGTAGCTCCATTTTCACTTCAAAACTTACCGTGTCATCCAGATCGCATCATATTCTTATTCTCTATACCTGTCCTATATTTACTGTACTTATCTTCTCTGTTACTATATTTCTCTAAGGCGCCCCGAAACTTCTTCTGTCGGTATACTGTCAAAAGCCTTCTCATCCACAATAATACGAGGGCCATAAAGTCGTGAGCAACCGTTTTTTACAAATCAGAATTTATTGATGCAGAAAAGACAATATATCACGTTAATCTATAAACTTTTCTTCACTTTTCAACGTAAGTAATCTACATGTCTCTATTATTTTTATCATCGTTCTGCAAGTTTGCAAATTCTCTGGTGGTATACCCCAACAAGCGAAGGATTACTGTTAAATTGTTGGCCCTTAAAAGAACCTGTTTGCAATTAATGCGAAATTAAATTTCCTGGAAAGAATCGGAATACTCTCTTGTTTGACATTTTGCTTGAGCACGTGTTGAACAAACTGCATTTTAAGCAGGAAATATGAACGATAGATAAAAGTTCTGTCCAATAAGGCTAAGGCAGCCGTTGATTGGCTGATAAACTTAGCCAACGTCAAGATCACGTAATATATTGCAGGGGGAGCGATTCCCATGACATGTTTGTTGACTACAGCAATCCGTTCCAGCTGACCGACAACACTGTGTCCTATTCCAGGTTTTTGCTTAGATTTCAGACACTGATGGCATCAACCTTTGCTTTTTGAGTTTATTATATGCTCGCGTTAGCATTTTTGAAATGTTTCACTCAATTTCTATTACCCATACATATGTCTCCATATGCATACTGAAGTGAATTTCAACAGCGGGGATTTTCTTTTTAACAAGGAATTCAATGACAGTACATTGACGAAATGAGACATCATTGCCAGCCATTTTTATCTAATGCGCATGGTTATGTAATGGGCGCTACCGATGCACAGCATCTCGCCACGTAAAGTTAGTAGATAATGATGATATTAAAGATTGTTGCTCAAGACTTTTAGTATAATGCTCGTATATTATTGTCATCCTCCACTCTGGGCATTATGATTTATAACTTTGCAACGTATTAGTATTAAATCACAACGTATTAAATTTCAACACGAATAGTTTCATTCATAGTTTCTTTAATGGATTATATTGTACATATTAATAATTAGAGGACTTCTACATTTGTAAAAGAAAACTGCTGCATTATAAGTGAAATTTTACAATATAATGAGAATTATCTATTTAAATCTTATAATCCTATTTATAATGTAATGTAATTTCTTTAGTTTCTACAAATAAATTCCCTACGAGCTTTAATATATCCTTTTAATCATAAGCATTTTTTTAATCATTGTATGGTGTAATCATTACTTTCCTTTTTTGCTATTGTTATCACTTACTTGGCCACCCCCATAATTACCCTGAAGTTTATCTCATCTGGTTCCAATTTTTCCCCTCCTCGTTTTTTTCTTCTTTTTTTCGCCTCCCTCTCCTCTTCCTTTCCTTCTTCTTACTTTCGTATCGGCTGAAGATGCCATCGATCAAAACCGAAATCTTTTGCCAAATGAAAACCAGGATGGAGCGAAAGTTTTTCCCGTCACGGTGATTAAAGCGAATATTTCCTACCCTTCAAGGAAACCATCAAACAAACCGTTTTCATATTTGATAACATTATTTTTTTGTTATTAAAGAATTTTTCTATAAAAGTTACGTTTAAGATCCAATAACAAACAGTTATTAATAGAAAATCAATGAGCACGTGTTTTTTTTTCTTCAAAAAATCAATAAAATAATCAACCTATAAATAATAAGGTCAGAAAAGCTCATTAGTTCTTATTTAATTCGGGACTGGCATTATCATAAACGTTATATTCATGAAAATGTAAAAAAAAACCTAAAACATTATACGAGGTGCTATCCAAACTTTCCGAGTAAAAGTTTCTAAACTAGTTGGTCAAAATCGGGGTTTAGTTTTGGGCTCGTCATAGGGATGAAAAAAGTTTCCATATAGGTTAATCCAAAAAATGCATCCTTTAGGAGTTACGACGAACTGAATGATTATATCAATACTGGATTCAGAAAAATGGAACCCATGAAAGGAAATTTTTTTTATTTGTTTACAGAAGTTGCTGAAGATGTTCACCATTAATAATCAGTCTGTCAGAGATGCTAATAAATGCAGGATACAGATTTTGAGCTAAATTTCGTTTTCATTCGCCATGGCCATACATAAAACTAATATCAGCAAACTTGGTGTATAATACCGACCCATGTTAAGGTATTTAGAATGAGCACGAGTTTGTTGAACACATTAATTAAAAACATCCTAATACGTAGGATCAAAACTTTAAAACTAGTTAATCTTCGAAGTTGATAATTAAATGTATGATGATGCGCCTTTGGATACAAATCCTCTTGAAGGATGCGCTTTTGGATTAATGATTATGGGATTTTTTCATCCTTATGAAGAACGCAATCCAATCCTTAATTTTGACTAATTTTTTCAGGACCACCGGGCATTAGAGCCAAATTAGTCATTTTCATTACGTTTTCGAGTTTGTTTCTTTGTTTTTAAACAAATTGTTCCATTTTTATTCTCTAGATTTATGGCATCTGACTGTGTGCTTTATAAACACTGATTTGCATTCAGCGAATAATTAGCAAACCGACAATTTAAAAAACAACTGTGCATTTTTCTGTTTAATTAGGCTTAAAATCGAATTTAACCAGAGTTCTAGGGGAGAGTTCTAAAGGCATTCTGGGAGAACGAAAATTGTCATCAGGCAACACAATCAGTGAAATTAAATAAGCCATGGCCACAGCGGCTCGTCCTGTCGTGAATATGTTAAACACAGAAAGATGACTCACCATGATCTGAGTTTCATAAAATGCCATCTGTGGCTTGCCAAGAAATAAAGAAATTCAGCATGTATGTGCAACATTGACGACAGTGCTGCAGCAGCACTATTTCCGAGCAGAACTTTCAGAATACGAACGTATGTTGTTGAAAACATATTTTTTTGCATTGATTTTTGACTTTCTCCCTGACATATGGGCCATATGAATGATGAACTTTGAACACTTTCCATAAACACTTAACGACAATGAAACAAGGGCAATGGAAGGCATTAGCATTGGATTATTATTACTGGTCACTAACCGGAGCATTTTCTGAGGAAAATATACACTATATGATCAAAAATATCCAGACACCCCTCACAGATCATCGATTGGTCCAATGTCACATGATAATGACTTGCACATCATTTAAATAGCTTCCCACACCTTCAGACACAACTCTGCTTGGACATTGGCAAGAATGGGTCGTTCGGCAGAGCTCAGTGAGTTCCAATGTGGAACCATCGTTGGATGTCACCTATGCGGCAAGTCCGTGCGTGACATTTCCAGCCTTCTTCAGATACCCAAGTCAACAGTAGGCGATGTCATTATGAAATGGAAGACCCGGAGATCAACAACAGTTCAACAACGAACCGGTAGACCCAAGAAACTAACGGACAGAGACCGTCGAGTGCTTCGTCGTGTCATCCGCAGCAACCGGAAGTCCTCGGCGGAAAAAATTGCCACAGAGTTTCGAAACGCCTCTGCAAACGATGCCAGTACCGTGACAATTCGTCGGGAACTGCACACGATGGGATTCCATGGCTGTGCTGCTGCCCACAAGCCCCACATCAGCAGGGTCGACGCCAAGCGACGTCTGGAGTGGTGCAAAGCCCACAGAAACTGGACAATGGACCAATGGAAACGTGTAATGTGGACAGACGAATCTCGCTACACACTCTGGCAATCCGATGGACGAGTTGGGTTTGGCGCATACCTGGAGAACGCTTCTTACCTGAGTGCACAGAGCCCACAGTCAAGTTCGGAGGAGGAGGAGTCGTGGTGTGGGGCTCATTTTCATGGTACGGACTGGGCTAGCTCGTTCCTGTGCAAGGAATCATGAACTCCGACCGTTATCTGAATGTTTTGGACAACTGTGCACTTCCAACGTTGTGGCAATTTTTCGGAAATGAGCCATTTCTCTACCAACACAACAATGCTCCGTGCCACAAAGCGAGGCGTTTACAGCAGTGGTTTGCGGACTCAAGGGTCGAAGAAATGGGTTGGCCGGCACAAAGTCCCGACCTGAATCCTATAGAGAGTCTGTGGAGGAATGGAGGAACATTCCGGAATGTACCTACCAACATTTGGTGGAAAGTCTTCCCCGAAGGGTGGAAGCTGTGATTCGGGCAAAGGGATGTGCAACGCCCTATTGATTTCCATGAAATCGTGGCTAGAGCGCAAACGTGCATGTGTCCGGATATTTGTGATCATATAGTGTAGATGCAAAACATGTAGACATAAGACGTAATGAGTGTTTAATTGCCACCTTTCATATCTCATGAAATGCATTGCAAGGAAAATGTTTTCACTTCTAACACCTCAAAACAAAACCAATACAGCATCATTTTAGCACAAGTACACATAACAATTCAACAAATTTGTTCTGCAAGGTAATGAATAACCGGATTATTATTGAACTAACTGAGATTCCCGTCTTCGCCGAACTTTTCAAGGCAAAACGAAGACGGGGTAAAAGTATCTATCTACTCTAAATATATAACAATCTTGTTTAAGGTTTGATCCTGGGACTTGTTAATTGTCATTGCATAAGCTTGGCGAACGGAAAATTGTCAACGTTTAACTCTACCAAATGTTCAGTCGCCTGTAATGGTAGTCTTGGTATTAAAACGAATTGCCTGCGTTTTCCCCGCTGAGTACTTTAGCTTGTATTTAACCTGGTTATTCGGAAATAGCTGTTGTATTGTTTAATACCCAAAACGTTCAACCTAATGACCGTCTATCCGTTGCTGTGCATATGGTTTAATTATTTTGCGCCAGCGGACAGAAAGTAGAGTTCGTCGAATTTTAGAATTTTATGATCCTCTGCACTTTGTGCTTTTGCTTCCGTACGGAACACAAGGATGGCATATTTTTGTGCATCGAAGAACAATGCTCATACCTAATATGTTACATAAACCAGTTTTATGCTTACGATCTTCAAGTTCGTCAGGTAAATGTTTAAGCTCGGCGAAGACGGACATATATAATAAAATTCGTACCTTCCGGTCTTCGCCGAGCTTTCAAGGTAAAACAAAGATGGGAAACAAAGCTGTTTCTGTTTAAAAAGTGTATTCAGAAGGATTCGAACACATAATATCAAGGCTGTCGAACACGCCATGTAATCAACGCGCCAAAGTAGTACTGCAAAATGTAAGTAATTTTATTATTACAAAGGTGTTGTGCCCAGCGCAACCGAGCAGAGGCAATAAGCAACATTAAACATCCATGGATATTAGGAAAAGAAATATATTTAATAACTCGCATGTCCATAGCAATTCTGTATGTTGCGATTGAATGGGGGTATTACAGGTTGAATGCCATTCGCCCGACCATTAATTGAAGTGCTGCAATTCCACTCGTTGCCGTTGCCGTTGCCAGGGCAATTTTGCCTTCCAATCGAACTGTCGCCAGCACTTTTTCCAGCAAAAATGATTTACTGTTTTCGCCAGCACCGTCCAAGAACAGAGTCTCCTTTCTAGCTTCTCATTGCATACTGCATTTAATATGTGATTTTACACAATCAGCTGAGAGCGATATTTGATCCACCAACTCTTGGAATCTTGCCCGAAGGTATGCAATCTCCAGGGAAACCAGTGGATTTGAATCCTGGAACGCTTCAACTTCTTGATCAGCGAACTGATGCAATTGAGGCATCCATGTATAATCCTTGAGTCGGCGTTCATTGTTCGTCAGATATTAGTCCAAATCTCTTAATGTGAGATACAGCACTCGAAGATTGGTTGCTTCTGAGTTGAATTGATTACCATTCCACATTCGCTTAGGTTCCTGAGGACTTACACTATGTCAGAATGAGTGCAAACAGATGCCTGATTGTCAAATCTGAAAAGCAATTGCTTCATGCATTGCATGCAACGATGCCATTCTTCATCGTACTTAGAGCCTTAGAGCTTTTGAAGCCTCCTGGAAAATATCTTGCAATACACCAACAACTCTTCGAATATTATCAAATGATTTTGGACCACGAACATTATATAGCAATCGATGCTGTCGACTTCCATACTCCGTTGGATTTGCATAGGCTTCTTCGACTTCCAAAATTGTCTGGAAATTTCACTTCGTCGGCGCTAATTCATTAGGAATCGTTAATCACACTGTTTACTAATTGTTATTAAACAATTAATCAAATCAAACAATTATCGAATCTCCCCCACGTAGAATTGAAGTAGATAACACTGATCGGCATGAAAAAAAAGCCCCGACTCAATTTTGGCTGATTCTTACGTAAAATGACCTCCTGAATCCGAATATGACCTCCGTCTTTCCCCATCACCCACCGTTTTCTGGGGATGCCCCCCAACCCAATTTTATCATTTTTCGATATATTTCGATGGATGAAAAGGTTTATTTCAGCTTTTATAATTCTTTTGAGGGTCTTGAAGGGTGAATAGTACTAGAAAATGACCTTGTATACTAGGGAGGTACGTTAGGGGGTGAATTACCCCCTTTAACTGTATAAAAAATCATTAAAATTTAATTATTTTTACATTTTTTTCGCTATTTCCCCTTACCTTTTATATATATCAGGTTGTTGCAAAAGTTTTTTCCGGATTTTTATTCTAACACAAAAACGATTGAATTTGAATGACAGATTCAGCTCATGCAGATGCCGGGCAATGGTTGAAAAGTGAACCTTGAGCTGTTCTGCGAGTTCCCTCGTTATTACATTCTGATCTTCATCAATTGCTTGGCGTAGATCACCATCTGAAATCATGATTGGCCGACCAGAGAGGTGTATCTTGAAGAGTGCTATCTCCGCGTCTGAACCGGCGAAACCAGTCTTCTATTGTACGTAAACTAACAATGCCATCACCTAAACGTTGGCAAATGTTTCGGTGACATTGCGCAGCACTGATCTTTCCAGAATACTCGTAGAAGATTATTGCTCGAATATGCTCGCGTGAAAGGTCCATTTCAGGCCGTTTGATTGCACTCACAGATTTATAGTTAGAAAGTTGATTCTATGATGTAATATAGCAAAGATATTCAGGAATCGAATGCAATAAATTGTTTGAAAAAATATGAACACCCCCTTCGGAAAATGAGCCCTTCTTGGGCACAGGTTCTAGAACCGGAAGAAACTTTTGCAACAACCTGATATTTTTTCCACTAATAAAAATATAAACTTAGAGTTCATTTTGTACTTGCTTTCATTTTATATCCCAAGGTAGACGTTTCTCTCATCAAAAACCAACAGTACTCTGTCAGCATACTCGCATTCCCTGAAAATCTTTTCTCAAACTTAGCGATGTCTTGGTGGAACCGTTCCCCGTGTTCATCCGAAACTGCTCCTAAATTTCCAGGGAAGAAGTCCAGGTGGGAATGCAATTTAAGAGACATGTTACAACCCATATCCTTGTATGCTGACACTAATTCCTCGACATGATCGACATAACTAACACTTTTGTTGTTACCTAAAAAGTTTTTGCACACATTTTGGAAAGCAAACCATGCTCGTCTTTCTTTTTGGTTCAGATATTCAACAAATGTCAAATCTTTGAAAAGTTGTCTCATTTGGGGGCCCACGAAAACTCCTTCCTTAATTTTAGCCTCACTAAGACGAGGGAATTTAGTTTTCAAAAATTGAAATGCAATACTTGTCCTGTCCATTGCTTTCACAACCTGTTTTATCAGTCCCAGTTTTATGTGCAAAGGCGACAAAATAATATTTTCTTTCGGGACTAGAGGATTGTTAGCGACGTTTTTCTGACTAGGAGTAAATCTTTCTCGCAGAGGTCAGTTCCGTGTGATATAATGTTTGTCTCGGACTCGGCTGTCCCATTCACATAGGAAGCAGAAGTGTTTTGTGTGGCCTGTTTGCAGTCCCATTAATAAAGCCACAACTTTTAAGTCAGTGCAAAGTTTCCAATTATAATCATGATAACTGATTTTATCAAGAATTCGACTGATGTTGCTGTAGGTCTCCTTCATATTTACAGAGTATGCAACGGAGACTGATGGTAACTGATGGAAAAAATACGAAAAAAACGAAAAAATCGATCAAATTTTAATGATTTTTAAAAAAATTAAAGGGGGGTAATTCCCCCTAATGTAACCCCCTGCTATAAATCTTCATGTTTTAGAACTTTTCAGCCCTCTAGCCCCTAAGAAGAATTTTAAAGGCTGAAATAAACCTTTTCAACCCTCTAAATCTATTGAAAAATGATAAAAATGGGTTGGGGGGCATCCCCCGAAAATGGTGGGTGATGGGGGAAAACGAAGGTTATATTCGTAATCAGGAGGTCATTTTTACATAAGAATCAGCTGAAATAGTGTCGGGGCTCGAAAATATTTTAAATTTGCAGACTAGTGTAATTGGTGTTATATTATTAAAAACAAAGGAGATTTTTAATTGTTTTCTTTTGTCGCGTCATTTATTTTTGTTACGAGGCTAACGAGAAAGACAGGCTACGGCACTGAAAAGTCACCTGACCAAGATAGGTCTGTTAACAATGTAATTTTCATTGTTTCCATCTTGTATTTTAACAATCCGTGTTTTTTCCTTAGTTGGAAACAATGAAGGTTGGATTGTTGCTAGACCTATTTTGATCAGGTGACTTTTCAGTGCCGGAGCCTGTATTTCTCGTCAGCCTCGTTTTGTTAGCATTAAAGCCCGTCGTACGACTGGTACTAGAATCGAGGCTCCGAGATTATACAGGCTAAATCATATCATGAAAAAAACAATGTTAAACGGCGACAAATATGGCGACAATAAAAAGGCAAAATTACCCGGGTAACCATTGCCATCTGGGGTCATAAAACTGAAATGGGCATTACCTCCCAGATTTTTAGATATCAGCACGAATACTTTGATAAACCCATTAAAATCTTGCTTGAACGAGAATTAAACATGTTTATTCCGTTGATATAAGATAATTTTTAGAATTCAAGTTAATATGTTTCCGATTTGTTTAGAAGATGGCGGCTATTTCGAATTTATGACAAGAGATGGTTAATTTTTCCTCTTTTCGCCATGTTTATTGTCGCCAGTTTTTTCATGATATGGGTCAATCTGTATCAATGACGTATATTAAAGATAGACTCCGATCCTATTGTTGTAACTTGAAGCAAATTGGGAAGCACCATGCCCAGAACTGTCATGGTCGAAAGTGAGTGAAGATGATGCAAAACACATGGCTAAACACAAGAGTAGCTGATTAATAATTCTTTCACATGCCGATCACGGAGTGATAAGTTTATCTTTTCGTTTACTTTGTATTTGAAGTATTTTATTATATTTTATAAACAACTAGAAGAGGTACCCGGCGTTGCCCGGGATTATTACACTTGCACAAACCTTTCTTTTCATTGTTAGTCATGAGATATGTATTGTTGGTTCATGCAGTGTGTTTGTGAATTGCGTGCTGATACCATTGTTGATACCTATTGTTGTACCAACTTTGCCTTGCATTGTTGGTCATGAGATATTTCTCATTAATATGCCTTGCCATAACCATGAATATCGATTTTTTATCGATATTTATTATTTTTCCGAAATCTGAGGTAGACAGTGACCTTCCTCATGCTTTAAAGGTCATGTATGCGAAATTTTATCAAGATCGGAATAAAACTGTAGATTTGTATAAAAAACATTCAGACAAACAGACCCACAGACCCACAAACATCCTTCTTTATATATATAGACTAGCGAAGGTACCCGGCGTTGCCCGGGATAATTCCACTTGGATGTAAACAGAACAATCTCAAAAAATTAAATTAAATTTTGCAATATCTTAAAAATAAACACATGAAAATGCTTAGAATTAATACAGTAAAAATTCTTAATGAAAATTCGAAAAAAATCTTTTTAAAGGCTCACAATGGCTGGACTTCTCCAAGGATGCCACTGCTAGTCTAAATAATTTCTTACTCACGTAATCTTACTTAGTCTTGTTGCAATTTCCACTCTTCTCTCGATGTGTTGAAGCAAAACTTGGCCATTCATCACTTTGTGCAGTCTAGCGGTCGCCGATTCTTCTATTTACTTGCTTCCCATTTGCTCAATACATCACGGAGCTAAAGGAGTGCTTCCTCTGTCGTCTTTCCACTCTTTCTCAATAGTCTGCTAACTCTCCATTGTCTCCATTTACTGATCATTTTTAAAGATTTTCAAGAAATTGTTAAGTACTAAGAACTCTCTTTTCTAAGAAAAGCCTGAATAACAGGAATTCTATGCATTGTTACAAATTGAAACTTATCCATATTGCATTGTTATAATTCTTGGAAAGGACTGCTTTATCATTGCATCATCATTTTGAGCTCATTGTTATTGGTGAATTGCGTGTTGAAACCATTGTTGATACCTATTGTTGCACAAACTTTTATTTGCATTGTTGGTCATGAGATATATATTGTTGGTCCGTGCAGAGTGTTTGTGAATTGCGTGTTGATACCATTGTTGCAAAAACTTTGTCTTGCATTGTTGGTCATGCGATATTCCTCATTAATATGCCCTGCTATAACCATGAATATCGATTTTTTATCAATAATTATTATTTTTTCGAAATCTGAAGTAGACAGTGACCTTCCTCATGCTTTGAAGGTCATGTATGCGAAATTTCATCAAGATCGGAATAAAACTGTAGATTTGTATAAAAAACGTACAGACCCACAGACAGACCCACAGACAGACCCACAAACATCCTTCTTTATATATATAGATAGAAGAAGATTTTTCGATCATGGTTTCAATTTCAATTTCGTTTCGATTGTCTTTCAGTTACGTATTTTCATTTTAGTTACGTATTTTTGATTTATTTTTGTGGAAAATGATTCCTGATCCTTTTTCTTGTTTATTTGTACAGTTGTACGCAGTTTAACTTTGAGGAATGGTTTTGAATTAATTATTCCTCAAGCCCAAAATCTTCAAAAACAAGCAGCCAGACAGCTAATTACTCCACGACTCACTCCTGCCCAGAACTATCATGGCTCAATTTGCTTCACTTTTTGCCGCTGTTAACAATAGGATTCGGAGTCTATCTTTAATATACGTCATTGATCTGTATAATCTCGGAAGCCTCGCCACAACAGTCGAATCTGTAAATTTGATTTTAATTTAACGCAAGTAAGTGTTTTATTATGGCCTATTGTTGCAGAAACTTTGCCTTGCATGAGATTGTTGGTCCGCGCATATTATTGCTCATGCATTGTCGCTTCATGACAGATGGTTGGTTGGTTTATTAGAATTTTTGGCGTCGACTACTAAGATCATTTTGCGCCATTTACACAAGTTAAATCTGTACGCAGCCCGGGAGAAACACAAACATCCATGCCCACGGCGGGATTCCAACCCACCATCAGGCGGGCTCGAGAACTAGAAAGTCTACGATCTAGCCCTCTCGGCCACCTGGCCGGCTCATTGCAGATGGACCAAGCAAAATATATGACATGGTGTCCAAAAAGTCTGGTAACATGGCAGATATCTCAAAGCTGCCAGGTAGGCGAGATCTGAGGAGTGTGGTTTATAGGTAACAGGGGAGTGGGGAATTCATTGCCGCACTCAAATTTGACTTTGACCTCCAAATTTAAGGTCATCTATTTGCTAACTCGAAAACTATTAAAGATAGAGAAAAAATTCTGATTGCTACCCTGTAGAGCTAAAAACTATTTTTAATCACACCCTTCCCTTAAAAAATTTTGAGAAAATGGGCGAGAAAGAGTCACTCAAGGTCAGGTTAGGCTGGCCAGGTTTGCTGAGGTTTCTAAGACATTTGAATTGCAGTAAAGCATACCTAACGGCTGTGCATCGGCGAAAGAGGCTGGAATTTGCATGACAGTACCGACACTGGACAAACACTGATTGGCAAAAGTTGCCTTCTCGGAAGAATCATGTTTTTCTCCATCGGACGGAGAAATTTCAGAAACAAACACACATCAACCGTTTGCAGACGGCAACAAGGTAGCAGAGATAGCATTATAGTTTGGGGAAAGTTTTCGTGTCTTCATCATTGTGGATGGCAATATGAATCGATTTAGTTACATTTCATGAGCTGCAATATTGCTAATCAAAGTAGTTAGAAGAGCACGAGAAAGACTTTAGTTCCGTGGCTCCCAAATTTTCCCGATTTAAATGCAATCGAGCATCTATGGGACCAACTAACTCGGGTTTATTCGCGCCATAAATACTTCATGTCAGAAAGTTGATTTTCGATCAAAAAAAGATCGAAACGAAGATTCGATAAAAATGAAAACATAAAGAAGAAAAAGAGAAGAGCAACATACAGGGGGGCGCCCCCCCCCCCCCCGCGAAGAATGGAGAAGAGCGAGCGATCTCAAAATCGTAAGAAGAGGAAAGAAAGGGAAGGAAGGAAGAAACTGGAAAAAGAAAAATCAGAGTGGAATAGGAAGCCGACAAGGAAGATTGATAAAAAAGTGCAATGGAAGAATGAGATTGAGGAAAGGAATTTTGTAAAGAGGAAAAGTGTTATGAAGAAGAAAAGGATTTCTGAAACCCGAGAAGATTGTGTTTCAAGGGACAGAGAGAGAGGCATTAATAGTAAATGGTTGGTTGGTTGGTTTATTAGAAATTTTGGCGTCGACTACGAAGGTCATTTTGCGCCTTTTACACTAGTTATATCTGTACGCATCCCGGGACAAACACAAACATCCATGCCCACGGCGGGATTCGAACCCACGACCAGGCGGACTCGAGAACTAGAAAGCCTACGCCCTAGCCCTCTCGGCCACCTGGTCGGCAATAGTAAACGGAGAAATACAAGGTGTGGGAGAAAGCAAAGGATTCGAAAGCAAGTGTTCGTATCGCCAAAGTGGAATTCATGCAGGTCCTAGCAAGGACGAGATATTATCCAATTTGCGAGTGGTGAATACTTCAGCATCAGAAAGCAGTGATACATTAGAGCTTCAGAGGCTTGGAAGAATTCAACTGGTACATTTCGAAGTGTATTGAGACGCGAGCGGCAGCGTGCGAGTTGGCACCTACTTTAGCGCGTTGGGTCGCGTGCACAAGGTAGCATGCAAATCCTGCTTCCAGTAAGTGATTTGGATCCATATTGTTAGTTAATTGTCATTAAGTACTGTGATATCATAAACTGTTACATAAATATCCACATGAAGCTTCGCATGGTTAATGGTAGCAAATATTCCTATGCAAGTTATGGCCGAGGTTCAACGAACATATAAATGTGTTAAGTAATTATTAGTAATATTTAATTTGTTTCGATTTTTGCACGCATATCGTCCCGTTCTCAGAAGCGGATCTATCCAAGATTTCATTGTGGAATCGAGTGTCAGTGCCTTTTCCAATCGGACCGAAACTCACCGTACTACCCAGCCCAATTAGGCCATCTTATTCTGTAGGACAAACTTCAGATGACTCTACGCATTAATGTATTTGTAAATGAATTGCCATAGAGTTAATGCTCCCATTTTAAATTGACGTTAATATAGTAAGCAAAGAACTTTGTGTTTATCTATGTGGATTAGTTCATAACTCTAATTCTCTTGCTTAATTCTTCAAGCAGATTGGAGCACCCCACCTTCTTCATAGTGGGGCCGGGACCATTCCGGGTCTGCCGAAGTCAGCGTCATGTAGCAACATTTAATAGAAGTTATCGTTATTATTAATTTAATTGTATAATTACGTTAGTGCAATTTTTGTTCAAGAATATTTCAGACAATCATTAATTTCCACCATTGTTATTAATTAATGTACTTAATTAAGATTTATTAAATTTGTTTGAAATCATTAAAATACGTCCTTCCTCTCTATTCTGCTGTCACACATAGCATAATGACGTGACACTTCCCCTCGCACCCTCCAAAAACTATCAACGGAACTGCAATCAACATACGTAGCTCAGTATCCTGTGAACACTTTCCAGCATCTCATTGAGTTATTCCCAACTCGTCTAGCCGATGTCCGAGCTCATATGGTGGTTTTCCGGATATTAACAGGAGGTCATATTAGTTTCATTAAATGGCTACCCTTAGATTTCATTATCATGACTGTTAATGATTTTAGATCGAAATGCGAGTCAGTCAAGAATTTTTATAAAAAAATACATTCATAGTATTGCTTTATGGACAATATTTATTCATTCAATATATAGCAATACAAACGCTATCTACGGTATATAATGTTTTTCGTAATTTCTTTATTCTAGTAAATTGGTGCAAAACTAACCGATGGCTTGCCTATCGGTGGAGTTAAGCAACCGTAGGTATGGCTGGTCTCCCAGCTACTACTGCTATAGGATGACAATCGTTATTGGGGATAGTACTCGCAGTGCTTGGTTCTTGATAATCACTTCGGTTTCTTGATAACCATCCCTCACAGTTAACTCATTCACCATGAGAGTCGAAACGCTTTTGCCAACGAGACATAAGCATATTTATTCTGGTGGCTAAGAATTCTGGATTTCTGGAGCCGACGAACTCGTTGAAGGCAGTTTTCGCGTCGTCGTGGTTTTTGAAGCATCTCCCACGCACAAAATTATCCAGATGCTTCAAAAAGTGCTAATCAGTGGGCGAAATATCAGATGAGTATGCTCAATGATCAAGAGTTTCGTAGCCAAAATCATATAATTTCTGTCGGGTGATCTGTGCGAACGTGCGGCCGAGCGTTGTTGTGAAGCAAGATGGGACCTTTCCGAATGATTATTGCTAGCCGAGAAATAATTTGCAATCGACAAAATCTACAAAATACAATCGTCCATTAATTTTGCACCAACCTAATAAAATTTTATTTATCCTATTATAAACGTAGGAGTTCTGATAAAATATATATTAATTAAGATAAATAAAACTCCTTTAATTAAAAGAAAACAAATAAATTAAAATAAATAATAGAAAACAATGAAAAAAGTCACCCAATTGATAAAGTAAATGTTGAAGGACGAAACATAAATGAAACAAAGGTCTTGTGGAGAAACTCAGATGAAATACAGAAGAAACACAGAAGAAACGAAGATAAAGTGAAGAAATGTTACACGAACACAGGGAGGCACACAGTTACAGATGAAGAAGGTCTATGATGAAGGTTCGATGATTCGTAACACGTAGATGACTAACTTGAAATATAACGTTTTCGGGAATTTTTTCCCATCTTCAGTAATAAAGTTTTTTGAATGAATGGAAGTTATAATAATAAAAAACAAAACAATGTAATCTAATACAATGTGTGATATTATGATTATTTTGTTTGCTGTGATCAGGATTGTTGAGTGCAAGGGAAGTGATATTATATTTTTAGTAGTAATTTCCATTTCTTATTAATTTCTATAGATGGTTTGGCTAAATTTTTTTCATTCGAAATAATGTTGATGGTTTCTTTTATTAGTCTTTTTTTATTTATAATTTATTTCTTTACTAATAATTTTGATTTTGTTCCAATTCGGATTATGATTTTGGTTAATGCAGTGGTTCACTAAACGATTGTTTTTATCTTTGTTTCTAAGTGCTCTTTCATGTTCTTTTATTCGTGTTATTAATTGTCTTTTTGTTTGACCTGTGTAAATGTGTTGACAATTGGCGCATGGAATTTGATATATTATGTTAGTGATGTTCCATTTTTCTTTAT
>JAHWFO010050687.1:1513705-1542182 GCA_023313115.1 Rhysida immarginata | reverse complement strand
CAATGTATGATGTTTCCGCGCTCAGGCTTTCTCTTTAGGTGGTGTTGTCTGTGCACAGGCCAATGACGTATATTAAAGATAGACTCCGAATCCTATTGTTGTAACTTGAAGCAAATTGGGAAGCTCCATGCCCATAACTGTCATGGCCGAAAGTGAGTGAAGATAATGCAAAGACATGGCTAAACAGAAGAGTAACTGATTAATAATTCTTTCACACGTCGATCACGGACTGATAAGTTTATCTTTTCGTTTACTTTGTATTTGAAGTATTTTATTATATTTTATAAACTATTTTTCGATCATGGTTTCAATTTCAATTTCGTTTCGATTGTCTTTCAGTTAAGTATTTTCATTTTAGTTACGTATTTTTGATTTATTTTTGTGGAAAATGATTCATGATTCTTTTTCTTGTTTGTTTGTACAGTTGTACGCAGTTTAACTTTGAGGAATGGTTTTGAATTAATTATTTCTCGGGCCCAAAATCTTCAAAAACAAAGCAGCCAGACAGCTGATTACTCCACGGCTCACTCCTGCCCAGAACTGTCATGGCTCAATTTGCTTCACTTTTTGCCGCTGTTAACAATAGGATTCGGAGTCTATCTTTAATATACGTCATTGGCACAGGCATTGAATTCCATTGTTTTAGTCCAACAATTGGATTGCTGTATTTACTGAAAAGTCGCTTTTTGCCCCCTCTCTTGAATGAATTTGGCTACAGCTCAAACTTAACAATGCATTCTAACGATCGCACAACGTAACAAAACTGTCAGGTAATGTTACGTATTTGTTGCTGAACACGTAAGGTGACAATTTTTATCATCATTCAGTCACAAACTATAAATAAAGGAGAAAATGTGAGTTCATCAAACGAAACAATTTGAATGAACTGAATTTGATAAAACTAATTACTGGCAAAATGCGCGTTGGCCCCGTTCATTAATGAATATTCATTCACTCGTATTATATGAGCAACCGGTAGTCAGTAGAGATGCAGAATGAGAGTACTCTGAAGAGGCACAGGGCTGAAGAATTGAAATGTTTTTTTCTTCTTTAAGTTTGTTATTTAATATTCTTTCTTGTATAGAACTAAAATCATCATAAAAAGATGCACAGGAGAAAAAAATAGGATTGTAGCATTATTAATTCGCAGTCCATTCTTAAGGAATATCTGGAGGGTTAGTTAAAAATTAATTTTTTAGAATTCCGAGTTATCGTTTTCTGCTCCCTAACAACAAATTGGAAAAAGTAATAAAGCCATGAATAAAAAATAATCGAGGAATACCAAGAACGCACAAAATAAATGCATTTTCTTATGACTTCTTACGAGCAACCGTAGAATAACAATGTGATTGCGATTTATTAAATTTCATTCTTATTTTCCCCATTGTTTGACTCAATAAATAATAAAAAAAATACAAAAAAGTAATTTCAGATTTAGATCGGATATTTGATGAAAGCAAACAGACTCTTTTCCTTGCAATGTTGATTCATCTCTTTCTTACTAATCAATAAAATTGATTTCTTCCCCGCTTTTTATTACTCAGTACGAATAAAATAATGAATACCAATTTTCCATTTTGTAGATCATTATTATGGTATCCAGGGAAAATTCGTATTTTCCACGTCAAAAAAGAAAAAAAATCAAGTGCACAGTAATTCAATTTCAAGACACAATTACCACTTAATAAGGAAATAAAATCGTAAAATATTATTCAGGAATTGCTCATCTTTTTCAACATTGATAAAAATTCAAAAAAAGAAAAAGAAGGATATCAGATTATAAGTCACCAAAAGCTGAAAATTATTATCTTTTCAAGGGAAAAATAAGAAGACTTCAATTAAAGTTTAATGAAGCTAAATCCGTGTTTTTCTTTGGTTGCTTAGTGAATTAATAAGAATTTTAAATTATTCTCACCCAACCGAAGATTAAAATTTTTTCGGAGTAATTTCCTTTGACATTAAATTTAAGTAATGCTAAGTGATAATTATCTGTGCGTTAAATCGGTACCATTAATTTAGGGAGACTTTTTTCCTGTTTAAAAGCTTAAATTTTTTTTATGACTTTTGTTCGAAATAAATTTCGCGAGTTGAAATATTGAAAATATGAATAGAAACAAAAATGAAATGGAAACAAATAATTTTTGTGTTCTTTAAATTAATATTTGAATAATACAAGATGGTCAATAAGTTACTGTGCAGTGGATATTTAAGTTATATTTACAGGAATTGCTGGAAATGTTATCCTGCGATCTGGCTGCATATTTTTAAAGACTTGATAGATGTTTGCTAAAGTTATCTGTGACATTGCAGTTTCACTCGACCATTTCCATTGCACAGTAACTTTCACCCTGTAATAACACAATATTACCTCAAATCCATTTAAATGAAGAAAAAAAATCATTACATACGAGTTTTGCAGTAAAATTTATCATTAAGATTTTGCACGTGATTCCATTCACTTTACTCAAAAGGCAACATAGTTAAGTATTTTAAGTGGTTTATAATTAGGTTTTTATAATTGTCACCTTAAATACACAATTTATTAGGAGCGATAAGTACTTATGTTTTCACAATGTACATCCGCCCTTCCGTCTGTCTGTCTGCTGGTGTCCTAGCGTTCGAATGCTTCCGAATTTTCGACTACCGTTTCCCCCATTCGACAACTTACAAGGGGAGGACCATGTCTGTTAAGCTTGGATTTAAATGAAATTTAAATATGTTGTTACCCATCCCTCCCACTATTATAGTAACTCATGCTAATGTACATTAGTTAACGAGATATAATCATTTAAAGTTAGTTAGATTAGGTTATTGATGTATCAGGTTATTGCAAAAGGTTCTTCCGGTTCTAGAGCCCATGCCCAAGAAGGGCTCATTTTCCGAGGGGGGTGTTCATATGTTTTCAAGCAAATTATTGCATTCGATTCCTGAATATGTTTGCTATATTACATCCAAGAATCAACTGTCTGACTATACATCTGTGAGTGCCATCAACGGTCTGAAATGGACCTTTCACGCGAGCATATTCGAGCATATTCTACGAGTATTCTGGAAAGATTAGTGCTGCGCAATGTCACCGAAACATTTACCAACGTTTAGGTGATGGCCCTGTTAGTTTACGTACAATAGAAGAATGGTATCGGCGATTCAGACGCGGAGATAGCACTCTTCAAGATGCACCTCCTCTGGTCGGCCAATCATCTTTTCAGATGGTGATCTACGCCAAGCAATTGATGAAGATCACAATGTAACAACGAAGGAACTCACAGAACAGTTCAAGGTTCATTTTTCAACCATTGTCCGGCATTTGCATGAGCTGAATCTGTCATTGAATAAAATGATGCTATAAAATTTGAACGGAAAGGCCTACGGTCCTGAAATTTTGTTTAATCAGAGTGTGGTATTTAAAAATTTAGCTAATCTACATTAAAAATTCTATAAGTCTCTTGGAAGGGGCCTTGCGGCCTCAATCTCAAATCAAGCTATAAAGAAACCTGGGGTCCAGGTGAACCTATAGCGCTTCGCTCCGTTCGGCTTGGCTTAGGCACAACCACTCCTTCTGAAGTCCGTCGACCGAATGATTTGTGAGCGTTCGTCCCCGGTCCTCGCTTCACTGAAGGAACCCCGTCTACGTTATGTCTGCACGGGCGTCGGGCTTTCTCTGAGTTGCGCCTGTCTGAGAGAGAGAGTCGACCGTATTAGAGAAATTGGAACACTTTAATTTGCTAGAGTCACGTCTGGAACCCCCTTTTCTTCGGACACGAAATTCGTTCGTCGATGATACGATCAGCTCCGACGTCTTCGGTTCCCTTGTCATGGAGTTTCTTTTGTTCCGATCGGCCTCGGTGGCTCAGTGGTTGCGCAGTCGCCTCTGATGCCCGAGGACGCGGGTTCGATCCCGGCCGAGGAAGACGAAGATTTTTTTCAGGGGGGAAATCCTGAGATCACGCACTTCCTTCGGAAGGGAAGTAAAGCCGTTGGTCCTGTGTAGTCGTTTGCCGGCTGCACGTTAAAGAACTCTTGCGAGGCAAAATTTGCGGCCCCTTTTCTTCCTCTCCTTTTTTATCTGGGTCGTTAATTAACTGATTATCTAAACAACTATTCATCACTAATCGTTTGATCGCTCGTGGCTTCGAGATTTTTGATGGAGATTCTACTTTGCCAGGGAGGCCGGGGCTTCATCGCCGTTTTTTTGCTCGCGTACTCCGACTTCCCCCTTTTCTCCTTTTTCTGTCAAACCGCTGATTTTTGTTTTTTCATCGCTTTGGCGATATGATACATGTACATTCGATAGAACAATTCAACATTTATTTTTCCACATAGTCTCCAAGCCAATTGAGGCAAAGATCCCAGCGGTGGACAAGTTATTCCACGCCCTGTCGATAAAAGTCTTCCGGTTGAGTGTGGAACTAGTTGCGAACTGCCGATTTCACCTCGTCGTCGTAACGGAAATGGTGACCGGCCAGTGATTTCTTCAACGGTCCGAAGATATGGTAGTCACTGGGAGTCCGGGCTGTATGGAGGATGAAGTAGTATTTACCAGTTCCAACGCTGCAACAGCTCAATGACCGTTTTTGCTGTGTGGGGAACTGCGTTGTCGTGGTGCGGCTCGATGTCCTCCATTGCCAAGTCAGGTCTTTTCCTGCGTATGGCCGCTCGAAGATTTCTCAATTTGCCTCTGTAGCGTTGGGAATTGACAGTGGTATATGGTGGAAGAAGCTCAAGCAGTATCGAACCACGGCAATCAAACCAATGACCTTGCCGGCTGATGGCACAGTTTTGAACTTTTTCGTTGTGGGAGATGAGGTGTGTTTCCAAACCGCTGATTGCATCTTGGTTTCGGGCATGAAATGGCGGACCCATGATTCATCGTCTGTGATGATTCGATCCAAAAAATCCTGACCCTCCTCCTAGTATCGGGTGAGATGCAGCAAACAAGCATCGAAACGAGCACCTTGATGTTCGGCCGTGAACTGTCGTGGCACCCATCGGCAAGACACTTTGCGAAAGCCGAGCTGCTCGTGAATAATGTCGTACGCCGTCCCGTATGAAATGTTCAACGTTGCAGCAATTTCTCTCAGGGTAATCCTCCGGTTCTGCCGTATACGGGGCATCCACAGCGGCAATGTTGCTGTCAGTCATGGATTCCCGCGGTCGGCCAGAGCGATGTTCATCCAGCAGGTCCTCTTGTCCTTCTTTAAAAGCCTTGCACCGACATTGTACTGCTCGGAGCTGCACGATATCACCTCCGTACACCGACACAATTTCCTTATGGATATCGACTGGTTTCAGTCCTTTTACACAAAGAAAACGCATAACACTCCGTCGCTCAAAAGCACTGGACTATGAAATGAGAGCCGCCATCTTGTTTGGACTGTCACGGATGCTTGGCGGATGCACACGACACTAACATGAAACTTTAACAATGAACAAAACCAATTTTCATATCGCAATTTTCTCATGGCTGCCGTCATTTTCGATAAAAAAAAATACGCGACATTACTTTTTGATAATCCCTCGTATATGGGCATCCTGGATAATTAAATTAATCAAACACCTTTGGAAGCTCTTTTTCGTGACGTAGTTTAGGGTGTTTCAAAGATAATAATACAGGGTTAGTTAAATACTAGGATCGTACAGAAATGATTGACACAAATGCAGTCATAAGGTAGAAAATAATTTATTCACAAAAACTGCTTATTACGTTAAATAGACATACTTCCCATTTAAGTATATGCACTTCAGCCATTTGATTTTCCGGATGCTGTGGTGAACCATTAGTTAGATGTGCTAGTGTACCATCTATGGACGATAGCCTGCAATTCCCCTGTTTCGTTCTGCAGCTCATCAAATGTTATACGCCTGTTCGCCATAATCAAACTCGACATGGTCTTCACATTTGCTGTTGTACGCGATGTTGAAGATCGTCCTGTGGTCACATCTCTGGCTGCAATTTCCTGTCCACTGTTGAACTTGGCCATCTAGCGGAACGCGTTCGCCTTGTCTCCCCACACCGACATTATACGACGATGGATATCATCTCCTCAAAGCCTTTATTTCCACAAAATCACACACTCCATCGCTGGCCGTAGTAATCGCCTTCCATCTTTGCTCTCTAAGCGTGCACTGACGGCGACGGAAAGAACAACCGCGCACCATAATCCTTTAACCAGCTGATAGTGAAGTCTGTGTATTTCGCATATCTCAAGACCCCTGCTGTAGATTTCTCGGTGTTTCGCTGTCGTACAGAGTTTGTTTACGACGTGAGAGGACTTGTGTCAGTTGTTTCTCTACGTATTAATTAGACCTAAACATATTACCATTTATGGCCGTATTCACTACTTCGATTTTAACTGAAAGCTAGGATTAAGGTTAGAGTTAGAAGATGAAATGGTATTTTAACGTTTCTCCATTGGATAGCGAGAGTTACGTTTAACTCTGGGTCACCCAATTCTCATTTTTTAATCCGAGGTGGTGAATATAGCCATTAAATGTTAACAATCATTTAGTAATAAAACATACCTCATATATGCAAGATGGTTTACAGGACGGTCTCAACCTGCTTGCCGTCGTGTTCAGCACCAGCGAGCAATAATACTATTTAGAGCCTGAATACACATAGAGAATATATAGTAATTTGTTAGTGGTAATATAATTTGCGCTAAGCCAGTATATTTACTATATTACATATTAATAAATGTCCGTTTTTTCTTAAAATGTACGAATTTTACAATGTGAAGAGAATTTTTACGTTGATAAGACATTCGTCCATTTCTATAGACTAAACGTGGACAATAACTGTGATAATTATTATGAATCTCCTAATGTTTTATTGGATTAATGCACTTAACTTAGATATATATGTGAATTTTTGCTCAATAATATAATGACGAATGAGATGAAATCATTTTTAAAACAAGAAATGTTCCTACGAAAAAGGTTGTCTTCCGAAATGAAATGCTCGGTTATAGTCTATATATTCGGAATTGTGATATGTCGTTTCCATGCTGGTGTCCAAAGTGAAAGGTTTTCTCTGTTTCGTTAAAGCAGTCTTCTACGCCTTGATATAATGTGACTTTAGAAAATAACGGAGATGCGTTTGTATAAGCTAAAATCGTAAAATGAACATGGAAACCTACTTTATTCATTGCTAACCCATAAAGTTAAATTCACGTCGCATATACTTCTTAAGTCTTCTACGGAGACACGAAAGAGAGGAACACTGTCTGAAGGAGCGAAATGACGGGCTATGTTAATAGCGTGTTATCACTTTTAACCCATATATTTATGACATTTATTTTCTCGCAATTTGTGAGACTTGTAGTTTTACCGAAAAATATGATCTGTTCTTCTAGAAGATTATACATATTTTTATGTATATATAATATTATATTATTTATAGTTCCCTATATTTCCATTCTCTTTAATTCGATGCAACAATTGGCAAAGAAATGAATGGAACTTCGTAAATTTCAAACGTCTAGAAAAAATTTTAGATACTTATTAAGAATTTATTAATATTTAATTTTTTACTCTAGAGAATGACGATCTCTCTGAATATATGAAACCTCAATCTTCAAAGCCTGAAGATAATTTCATTTTGAGCTATTTTGAAAAATAGGTTTTCAAATCTCAGAGACAAATTGAAATTGAAAAGGAATTAATTTTTTCCAGAAAAGGAACTACTTATTTTTTTTGTATTACTTAATACGAAAGGCATAAAGAACTTGTGAAATTCCCGAAGGTAAAAAGTTCCAGGGCATAAAAAGGCAAAAAAACTTTTCTCCTAGGGGAACAAAAACAAGATTTCCTTATCATCTTCTTTAAGAATCAATAGAGAAAGAAAGAGAGAGAGAAGGGTTACGGGTTTACTCTTCCATTGCCAGAAAAACAATTGAAACCTGGGATTGGCAGCTGCTGATCTCATTGGCTCTGGTCTGAACGCAAAGGCAATTCCGATAAAAAGTTTCAGTCAGAGAGAAATACACTTGGTAGAACAGTTTCAGTGGCATTTCAGATATTTGGACTATATAAAACAATTTTGGACGGTAGCCTTAATGGATTTCAAAATTTTAGTATCGAAGCATTAAGAAAAGAGCTTACAGCCTTTCGTCCGAAGAAATCTGACAAGATGACTGGCATTTATACTCAACGGATTTTGTAGAATTTTCACGATATGCCTGCTTTTATAATGATTTGAAGACCTCAAAAATATTCTTTATAGAATGAAGAATGTTTTCAAGTTAATATCTCATGTAGGATATTTAAATGATATTAGGAATAAAGTGTGACAGGAATATGTGACTAGACAGTAACCATATTAAAATAATTACAGAGAATTATAAAAAATAGTACACTGGTGGATAAAAGTTTGGGAAGTCGTTGTTTTCCATGAAATTTCAACAGTAGAAACTTAATTTTTTATATAAGTTTATATGTAATAACAAACAATAACATGCAAGTGACAAAATAAAGAAAAGTATATTTGCTTATAACTACAAGCATATTACATGCATTACCCTGGTCAAAAGTTTGGGGTATCATCACAAAATAAAGCAAAACCAGAAAATAAATAGTGAATTAACAAGCAATCTGTGCTCCATTTGACTTAACTACGTCTAACAGCCGACCTGGAACTGATTTAAATAAACTAAGGATTACATTTGCATTAATTTAATTCGCTGCATTCTGGATAGCTTTGATCAAAGCATCCCAACAATAATACTGCTGTTCAGCGTAAATCTCCTTGCTCATGAGGTTCCAAATGTTTTCAATTATGTTCAAGTCTGGACTCCGAGCCGGCCAGTCAAGAGTAATGATGTTGTTTTCCTGAAAAAACTTGGAAATGATGCGTGCTTTATGGATAGAGGCGTTGTCCTGTTGCCATATCCAGGGCTTTCTACGAAATTTTTGCATGCACCGTGGTATAAATACATCCTGAAGATCTTGCAAGTACTTGGCAGCAGTGTAAGTGCCTTCAACCACCTGGATCTTTAGCTCTCCAGTGCTGCAGACTGCCCCCAATACAATCACACCTCCACCTCCCATCTGACGCTTCACACGTTTAAGTTCAGACGTTTTTGTACCATGATGTTCCACATAACTGCATGTGTTGTCTGGCCCATCAAAACTGAAACGTTTTTCATCGGAAAAAAATGACGGTTTCAAAGTTGGTGCTCTCCCGAATATGCTTCTCTGCAAATTGCAGCCTGGCTTATTGTTGTACTTTTGTTAACGGAATTTTCTTCGCAATTACTTCGTAGGAAAAGTTCTGACGTTGAAGTTCTCGTCGTATAGTTCTCCTAGAAGCATCTAGTTGGAGCCCGAGTTGGATCCGAGAACTGTTGACCAGGTGGCCTGATGCAATTTCTGCTCTGCAGTAGCGTTTAATGCGCGATTTTTCCCTGCGACTTAGAGCAGAAGGGCGACCCATTTTCTTCCCCATTTTTCTGTTCAAATTTTTGACAATCCGGACAACCGTATTGTAGCCAACATGACACAGTTTAGCCGCGACTTTAAAGTTCTTGTGCTCTTCGTACAGTGTCTTAATTTTTTCTCTTTCTGCCTCAGTCAACATTTTGAAGCTTCCTTTACCACCAGCAATGGAAGGAAATCGAATAAAAAATTTTTATCATGATAGAATATCCAAATTTATCGCATATCCCAAACTTTTGACCAGGGGAGTTTAGGTAGTTTGCTTGTAAGTAATAGGCAAATAAACTTTTCCTTACTTTGTTCCTTGCACATAAATGTTTGTTATTACATGTAAACTCATATAAAAAACTAAGTTTCTACTGTTGAAAATTCATGGAAAACAACGACTTCCCAAACTTTTGTCTACCAATGTATGTTGGAAGAAATTTTTTCATGATAACTTGATGAACAATTGATTAAAAATAAGTTTTAGATAAACGAAATTCATAATTGATCAATCCTTTTATATACTATTCTTTACAATTTTTTTCTCAACAGTTACTTGAAAACATTAAAAATTAACAAAAGTACAATTACAAGTTTAAAGGCAAGTATACAGAAATAAGGTGTGCCAAAATGGAGAGGCCATATATATATATATATATATATATAAAATTTCTTTCTTCCATTTTCCATATATTTAAAGAATTAAAAGAAAGCAAAGTATGTAATATAATATTTTTCTTCAATTATTAACACAGGGGTCGCAAACTGGGGCACATGGACTGAATACGACCCACAAAGTATCTAAATTCGGCCTGAGACCTTATTTCTTTTAAATTAAAGTGTCAATTTTAGATGAGTATTAAAAACAGAAAAAAGTACTATATCTTAAATGTTTCACGTCAGTTGTTAATGAAAACAGGACTTGCCAACTATTATAATCCGTCAACAAAATACAAGGAAACGTACCAAAACAAATTCCTGACCTCGTATATTAATTTCCTGCAAGAATAACTTTAATTTTTCTCACCGTTTTCTAATATTTAAATTTAAAAACCGTCAATACTTTTTAGGACACCCTCGTATAAACAATGAAACATATCAAAAATATCATAACTGAAAAAGTCAAATTAAATGAAATTTCTGGAGACTTTACAATATAATAAAGGGAGAACAGAGTTTCCAGCTAGTTTCGCCATTTATTCCCGGCTTTATCAGTTATATACCCTGGACTAGACAATCAACAATCAAACAGCGTTGAGTGTACGTATATTTGTGTGGAATTTGAAGCATAGCTTCCATAATCTCGCCCTTCATAAACATATTCCGAAGTAAATACACTGAACTAGAAAAGAAGACTAGGTTCATCCACAGTATGAAGGAAGAAAATTACCAATTCTTGGTGGAGGAAAATTTGAATGAAGATTGTCTGAGCTAGGAATATATCATTTAATAAAATCTTGTAAACTTTCCAAGGATGAGCTTTAGCAGTGAAGTAGAAATACATTTATACATTAACAAGAAATTAATCCCCCCCAGTAGGGTATAGGCAAGTAGCGGACCTGCAATCATCTATTTTTACCCCTTTATCTGCACTTTTACGGGGGCGGTCGGCTTTAGGGCAAGTTCATCAAACTTAGTATGTAGAAAATGTAAAAGAACTCTATCTTCTTTCCTTTCTCATCTTTTCCGTTCGAATAACATATTACATGCCATACATTATCCTAGTTCTAAAGACCAAGTGACTACCACCCCCGCAACTCCGACCCGACTGGAACAATTTGGCCTACACTTCATAGTAATGTATATCTTGCCTACAGGAATCTGAATACTGAATAGCATTCCTTTACCTACCTAAATATCACATAGATCTTTTGTTCCCTCTGACTCCCACCCCCCCCTAATTCCGAGCCCGGCACCAATCAAAACCAAACTAAATAGAGAAGCTTAATTCCCATAGTAAGCTATATTCCGAACTTCAACCTTCTATCTCAAAAAATGTAGAAATTATGAAGGGGACAGACGGACATTGTAAAACCAATAAGTAGCTCCATTCTTCTGCGACTTAAAAAATGTACGAGGGGCGTTCAAATTTGACTGGACTTTATTTTTTATGAAATCAGGAAACTACAAAAAAAACACACACACCAGTTATTTCTCAAAGAACTCTCCTTGCATCTCTAAACGTTTATCTAACGTTCTGGGAATATCTGGATACTGTTTCTGTAGAAATATTCAGGCCAAAGAAATCACGTCAGGACAGCCTTTTTCACCTCTTCATTGAAGCCGAACCGCTGCCCTCCAAAGAACTTTTTTGAATGGTCCAAAAAGGTGATTGTCGCAAAGGGAGAGATCCCGACTGTATGGAGGATATCATAAGATGTCCCATTTGAGTTCTGTCAGTGTGTCCATAGTCAGTTTGGCTGCATGTGCTCTAGCATTGTCTTGCAGAAAACAAACACCACTGGTAAGGAGTCCTGGTTGTTTTTTTCCTTAGTGCCGGCTTCAGGGACGTCCTCAAAATGTCACTGTAGCAAGGTGCATTTATGGATCGACATTCTTCCAGAAAATCGACATGAATTAGACCCTTAATGTCCCAGAATACAGTCGCCATCATTTTCGTTGCGATGGTGTCATCTTGTATTTCTTGGGTCGTGGTGAGTCACGTGTGTCCACACTCCATGCCCTTTCAGGAGTATGGTGATGAATCCATGTCTCGTCGGTGGTCACAATACGCCTTAGGAGGCTCTCACCTTCCCTGTCATATCTTTGCAGCTGTATGAACAGATTCCACTCGGATGGTTTTGTGTTCCTCGGATAGATGCTTAGGGACCCATCAGGCACAATCTTGTTGAAATTCAGCTTATCGTGGATGATGGTCACCACTCTGCCAGTGCTGATATTCAGTATTGAAACCAATTCTCGGACATGAATCCGCCTGTTGTCCCTTATCAGATCATTTGTTCGTGTGATGATGCCATCATTGACAGCAGTTGCTGGCCTTGCCTCATGAGGTTCAATGCTGGTGGATCCTCTCCCTCCTTCAAACTTATGGCACCAAGCAAAGACGGATGATCGAAACAAACATGACTCCATGAATTGTCTTTGATATCTCTGATGAATTTCTGATGCTTTCACACCTTCGTTATGGAGAAACTTGATGATTATTGTTGTTCCACTTTGGTCGACACATCACTGTCTGCCATTTTCTTTAAACAAGCAATCGGTTGTCATGGCAACCGGATGAGTGGTACTGCATTTGCAAGACAGGCGATAGTTACCATTCCAACAAGAAACGTTTAGATTTTTACAGCAATGAAATTTACAAAAATTAAAGTCCTATTCAAATTTGAACGCCCCTCGTAGATTATAAGCAATTGAATCGCGCTCACTTCAACATCTTTGTATTCTTTACAGTAACTCTTTTAGCAAGTGAATTCGACTTGAAGGGGCCCACGAAATATCCTGAAAAGTTGATACAACCGGGTTAAGACCTTAATGGTCATATTTCTGAAAATAATTTGAAAAAGTGAATTCGTTTTAAAGTTATCATGCAAACGTCGGATGGCCGAACGGCCGGATAAGCGTACAGACCAAGCGTGTATTCATATAAGTAGCTAATAAAGCTACACAAACGAAAACTTATAAAACCCAGAGACTAGATCATTATTATGATTTACTATCCTGAACAAAAAATAAGCAAAAACTGTGGAATGAAACAACCACAAGATTAAACAGAGTATAAAAACCGACTTTAATGAAACTTTCACTACCGCCTAGCTATATCAGCCCATATCTTGAAAACTACTGAACCGATTTTGATGAAACTTGGATTTATCCATAAGTTGAAAGCTACTTAATCCAAAAAAAAAGAATTATTGCAATTCGTTTCCTAGTTTCTGAGAAATATGTGGACAAACTACATACATTTATACATACATACATACATACATACATACATACATACATACATACATGCACATATACTTACATACATGCATACACACACTTAAGAAATTTGTTTAGAAGCCCACATAGTCTAACATATATGAATATTGTGCAATTCCAACAATATTATATACATACGCATCGAATTTATAACCTCCTTTTTTGAAGTAGGTTAAAAAGGGAGGGAACTTCTACTCCATACGGAGATTTGAAATACCGGATACATATTTCGGCTATCAGGTAGCCATCTTCAGCGATAAGAGACAAAAGTCAACTCTCATCGATGAAGATAACAACTTGGTACCTGAAATACGAACTTGTGGATTAGAGATTCCCTCCCTTTTGGATGATTTACCATTATAGGCAGGACGGTTTCCATGAGATCTTAAACGTATCTCTCAACATGGGTCATATAAAGGTCATTATGAATGGACTAATTGCGAGCAATTCTTCGATCCTATTGTGTAATAATATTTAAGGTAATATTTTCGAAAGTTTGGAGTTCCTTCAATCTCGTCTTGCAAATTGTGGCCCGAACGGGCAAGCCATATATTAAGATGACGCGAACAATCACCTTGTATAACAGTAGTTTGTTATAAACATTGAGGGCACTGTTATACCTCATTCGCACTAAGAACTAGATCGAGTCGATCCAGATACAAACTAGATTCATTGAGAAATTGAATTCATTTCAGATCCACAGAGTGTTCGCACTTCAGCGCTACTATCCAGTTAGGGAACTCGTACATTAATATCCACCCAGCTTTACAACTCTAACTATTCATTATAGTCAATAGGTGCAAGGGATTGTATATGGACGAATTTCTTTTTTGTCGTCTCAATCCATCCAAGTTATCAAGCCATAGGCCGAATAAAATTTTGTTTTTTTAATTCGGACCACGAGTCGATCGATTGTTTGGATGCCATATTGTGAAAACTTAATCGTGCATGGGATTGTGGGAAGGAACGAATCTAGATTGGCAGCATCGATCGAGTTCTCCGAACAGGATTCAGTGAATCGAGTTTGGAGACAGTCGATTTAGTTCGAATCCAGATCGCTAGCGTTCGCATTTCAAAATTCGAATCTAGTTCAAGCTGCCGTAGATCCAATGTGCTAGTGCGAACTTAGTTTTAAAGCCCAACCGAGCAATTAAGCTAAACATTGTTTTTTTGGGCGTATTCATCGCATATCCCATGTTTTTTTTAATCAATAAAGAAGTCATCTTACTATATAATTCTCTTATCCGTCCGTCGGTTCGTTCGAGGCCAACAAAGAAATTTTTTTTTCTTTGTTTTGTTCTATCGTAAAAACGGTTATATATACAAGCGTCAAACTTAGCATGATTATAGTTCAAACACTAAAGTATTACAACAAATAACGAAAAACTGGCCAAATGTGAGTTGGACTTGAGCAATGCCAAACAAAATCTTTTTTCAGGTGATCTGTTAATTTAATACTTGAAAATTTTTTTTGTTCAAGGCGCTTTTGTTCAAATTACAAAATAAACAATCTAAAAAGCGCGAGAGTTTAATTTATTGTTCAAAGCTCTTATTTTATAAATTTCGACACAAACTATTATAGATTATATGTCTATAAAAGCCGAAATCGAGAACACGGTGCGACACCCTCCGACACCCTTTCTATAAAATATAATATATTTTGGTAAATATATTATATGGTAGTACGGAACCCTCGATGCGCGAGTCCGACTCGCACTTATCCAATTTAATTTATTTGCAGATGAACAATAGCCTATATTGTTGCAGAATATAAGTTTTAAAAACCATTAATATGCTCCACTTTCATTTCTTTACCCTTCAACCTGTACGGTTGGCACCCGTCATGCGACGGGTGGATTTCTAGTGATGTCAATAATTATCAACCCAGTCCAAGTACACTGCTGGCTAAAAAACGCAACACCTAGAAGGAATGGGTCGATTTATTTGAAATTTTGCACACTTATAGCATTCTTGGCATTCAAGAAAGGATTCAAATTACAAGACAATATGTCCAGAAGAAGGTTGTATAAGGTGGCTCCCATGCCCCAATAGACCATATTAGTAGGTCGTATAATCGCCGCGAGCTTGAATGCAGGCCTCGACTCTAGCATGCATACGGTCATAAAGATGCTGGATGTCATCTTGGGTGATCGCGAGTTGCAGCTTGTGTGCAGCGACGATGAACGTTACGTCCCATCATGTTCCACAAGTAACGACAGGGCTGGAGATTGTGGTGGCCAGGGAAGTAATGCCCACATACCATATAGCCTACAAGCTAACACGGGCAATGTGTGGACGGGCGTTATCCTCTGGAAAAACATGTTACCCTCCTGTTGCAAGAAGGGCAGAGAATAGTTTCCACAATCTGGAGGACGTGCCGAGTGCTGTTCAGTGTTCCATCCAACCATAACAAACACTAAGGTTGGCGCGAGTTGTAACTGATCGCACCTTACACCATTACGCCAAGGGCTGGACCTGTGTGCTGTAGACGAATACTGTGGAAGATGTCGCTCTCTTATTCTTCGCCGCACACGTATACGTTCCATCAGTGGTGTACAGGCAGAATCTCATTTCATCACTAACGACCACAGACCTCTATTCGGCTCTCTAGTTGGCTCTATCGCGGCACCACTGCAAACGTACACCACGGTATTCTTGTAAAAGTGGGAGTCTGGCTAGAGGGATCCGTGGCCGCAGTCCTGCAGCTACCAATGGTCCGTCTTGACAAGGCAGGTGCCTCTCTGGTCCTTATCACCGCTGTGGATGCCGTACGGTTGCTCAAAGCTTATCGTACGATTCGACGGTCTTGTGTGGGTCAGTAGTGCGTGGGCGACCAGAACCTTCGTGAGTGCGTTCCTTCCGTAAACCACTTCTGACAATTTCGAGCCGCCGCAGAAACATTGCGATCTACGCTGCGACACGTCAACGAGATCACCCAGCCTCTCTAAGTCCCACAATGCGGTCTCTGTCACAATCCGTGATTTGTTACACAGGAGCACGGCGGCGTGTGTGAGGCATCGCGGTTGTTGTCACCACACCCACAGTCAACTGTTCCATTACAATGCAGATGCCAAACTGATGATTTTATTCAAAGCTGGTCCGAACCATTCTTCTCCAGGAGGGGCATGGGAACCACCCTATAGAATGTTCTTCTGGATCTTGCAATTTGAATTATTTCATGTATGCCACCAATGCTAAATGTGTGCAAAATTTCAAATAAATCGACCCATTCCTTCTAGTGTTGCATTTTTTTGCCAGCAGTGTATTTGCCATATAATTTCAAGGAGTCAAAATTTCTCTTTCTCTTCTTAGTGATAAACATCGACTTTCATAGTCGACATTCAGTCCTTATCGCCACTTGCTAAACTAGATTTCACAGTCTTTAAGGGCTTTCTGCAGATGTGATACAACAACACTAGGCTGTCGTGCTCTTGTCCGTATAGCAGCATCATCTGCATAAAAATGTAGCTTGCAGTAAGAGGTTTCCGAAAAGTAACGTATATAGTAATTGAATAAAACGGCCCCGGCACTGATCCTTGTGGGACACCACCATTTATCTCACAGGTATTATAAATTATTATTAATTATCAAATTAGATAATTCATCTCCAACTCTGGCCTGAAAAGAACCTTTGGTTTGAAATGAGTGAACTAGACTAATTGAATCATTTAGGAATCCATCAACTATCATTTTATAAATAAGGCCTTCATGCCAGACCTGATCGAAGGCTTTATGAACATCAAAGAAGATGACGTCGCAATACCTAAAAAGATTAAGGGGAGTGTTGACACCCCTCTACAAGTCTCCAAACTTGGAGCTGACAAAAATGTTTTGCCCTAAAACCAAATTGTTCAGCACGGATAAGATCAAGAATCAAGCAAGATTGTGAGAATTCTTCTCGCCAAGACTTTAGAAATAGAAGACAGCAAGCTGATGGGCCTGTAGCTTACAGGGTTTGCAGAATTTTGAACGAGCTTAGGGATATTTAGGACAACAGACTGTTGCCAAATATCCGGAATGCAACAGATATCCCAACAGTCGTTAATAATTTTAGTGATATCACCGGTTACATTTTGCGGTAAGTTTTTCAAGGCATTGTTTTGAATAGTGTCTTTACCTGGTGCCTTCCTTTTCTTGAGTTTCTTTAAACAATTTTTAATCTCAGCTATCTGAATATTGTGTTTGGCACATGATGGCTAGTGTTGTTATGCTGCATTTTACCATTTTGGATATTTCTATTCCTTCTGGACGATTATCCTTTGTAGTCACGAATTGTTGTTTAAGCGAATCAGCATTGAGTTGTACTTTATTTTGGTCATTAGTTATAAAATGCCCATTGGTCGCTAAAAGCAGTGGTGTGTTCATGCCCTTTTTGTTCTCTAAGGCTCTAATCATGCACCAGATTGAATTGTCCTGGGTTGACAAACTCTTCACCTATTCATTCCATCTCTCGTTATGATTTTTTTAAACTTCCTCATGTACTCTTCATATGAATCGATTATACAGGGTGTCCTAAAGTGATGTATACACTCTTTGAGGCGTTATAACTCAGCAACGAAATGAGACAGAAATATAAGGTTTGTTGTATTTTATTCCTTAAACTTCTCTAAGCTCGTACATGTTCAAAATGTCCACCTTCTGCCACAGTATACACCCAACACCGACGTCGAACAAAGCGGCATACCGGCTGGATTGTAGCTAATGGAATGATATCATTGGTGAATGTTCAATCTGATCTCTTAATTCCGTCAGTGTTTGTGGGTTTGTGGCTTACACCGTGTTCTTTAAAGTTCCCCAAAGGTAGACGTCGAGAGAGGTTAAATCAGGAGATCGAGGTGAAAACTCCGTAGCACTTCCTCTTCGTCCTATCCAACTGTGATTGAATGTGTGATCGAGGAAAGTTCACGTGAGCATTGCCTCACTGACTTCTTTGGGAATTGTGCAAAAACCTCCATGACGGCATCAACACTCTGGTTGGTTATTAGTGGAACTTCTCTTTCTTCCACACCGACCTTTCAACACATCTTTCACCATTCCTTCGGCTTCAAACTTGTCTCGGAGTTTTGTTATTGTTTCACTTCTTAGTGGTTGTGTACCAAATTCGACCCTCCAACTTCGTTGAACCTCAGTAACATTCTCCACTTTCCAAAAACACTTCAGTATCCACTTACGTTCATAGAATGAAAGTCTCACCGCCATTTGGTTTATAAACAAATCAACAACAATGAACGTGTCGCTATGCCTTTCCAGCGCCGCCTGGATCATACGCAACAAACCTTATATTGATATCTCATTTAGTTTCCTAGCTATAATGTTTCAATGTGTATACATCATTTGGGACACTCTATATTTGGTTTTAAGCCAAGGCCCTCGGGTTCGATGCCATTTCCTCCTTCCCCTGTTCCTTTGGTCTTATTAGATAATTGATCGCTGGAGTAAGATCGAGATGATCAGGACGCATCACGTCTGCCGGAGAAGCACTAGCATCAATGTCTCTCTTCAACATTGATGTCTATCTCTTCCGTACTGTGAACGTCATTGAGTAGCTTATAGCCATTTTTGAGAAGATCTCTAAAGAGTTTCCAATCTTGTTTAAGCCCCATTATTCTCTGAAGTCAATATTTATATTATTAAAATTTAGTGCGAGCATTTATGATCATTAGCAGAAAAAATAACGAAAAATAACGAACGGCCTTCACATAGGGAGAAAGAATTCTGTTATTGCGAAGGAGTCTGAAGTCTTTGATCGGGTTTAGATTAGCAGTTTATGTTAATTGCTTTAGGTGTATCTCACAAACAAATACCATTTCTATATCCCATTTAATTAAGTAGTTATAAAACTCAATGCGTTCTCTGGCGTTTCATAGGACACAACGAAGCTTACCTCTGTTAGTAATAGTATAAAAATTGATCACGTTGATCACGTTGATCAATATCCATAAAATTGATTGGTATAACGTTGATCACTATTAATGGCAATTTTATGGATATTTTTTGCTTAGTTCATTAAAAATGCCATATACTCCATTACAAGTATGTTTCCGTAAAGTAATGGGACTGGCAGCCGCGCGGCGCTCCAGTCGCCAGCAGCGCGCTTAATGGCGGTGGAATTTGTTGGGGGGGGGGGGGGCTCTTAGCTAAGCAACGCACTGGGCGGCACTCGCTTCCGAGCTCTGACGCAGTGAGGATCACGCGAGGCGCAAAACTTGCTTTTGAATTTTTATCACGGCAGAAAACGTCAAAAATTTTGCTTTCACCTGGGCAAAACGCTTCCGAGACGCCTGACCCTGTACAAAGACGACGCCTTGCCAAGAGCTCAGTTTTCCGGTGGTTCAGTGAGTTCAAGAACGGAGGCGAGACCGTTGAAACATGGAGCGATCTGGACACCCTTCAACGAGTGGTTTGGACGAACATTGGTTGGAAAACAAATCGAGGAATAATTAAATGATAATGCCTAATATGGCGGGGCACCGTCCTGTTGATAAATTACCGTCCTGGCTGTTACTCCTCTACTTGAGGCGCTACATACCACTGCTAATCGGTGATTTAGTCTGATGAAACCACAGAACGCATTGAGCTTTTTCTCTCACAGACGCCATTTTCACTATGACCGATGTTAGCGTCATCTCTATCGCTTCGGCTTCTACCGTATCAGCATTTAAAAACTTTTTGAGATGGAGATCATAATAAAAAAAACCGTATATCTATCTGAACTAGTTTTTTTTAATTAAGTGTGTTTATCACGGAAAGACTTCGTGCTCACCCTGTACACAAATAAGCTTATTATTGAGATAAGGAACACTTGATTATACAATATACGAGATCAGCTCGTTAGTACATGCATATCATTGCTAAAGACTCGAGATGATTCAAGCCTAGAAATAGTGTAAGCTATCCTTCAGCTCCTTATTCCAGAGAACGCGCAATTAACACACACACACACACACACACACACACACACACACACACAAACACACATACAACACCGAAATGGATCGGGAAACTAAAAGCGTGCAAGATGTTTGCCATCTATTTCGCAAAGGCATCATTTCCAGAAAGAGGATCTGAGAATATTTTTCTTTCCATATCGTGTCAGCAATCACCCCTTAATGTTTGCCCCTACAGTTTCTTAATATCTTATAGACAAAAGAGTATTCTTTTCTTCAAATTGCAGGGTTATTAAAAGAGATGGAGCAGATTACAAATATTTATTTTTTATAAACTGTAAAAGACAATACATTTCGCGATCCTTAGATAAAAGCCCGTCTAGAAGTTCCATTGCTGCCGCACAGTTTTTATATAGTTTTTTTGCCTCTAGGAAAATGGCAACCCCACAAGAGAAATCGTTTCGATGCTGCAGTTTTGTTTCTATTGATTTGCGCTTCATGAAGGATGAAGAATCTATTTTCATATATGTAGGAGGCCGATATAAAATTACAGACAACACCGAATTCCAATTCATTGCCCATCGAAAATCATGTACTGTATAATGAACATAAAATTGTAAGAAATATTAAAAAGGAATAAGTTCATAAATTATTTACGAAGGTACTCGAAAAAAATTTGCATCCTAGTTATTGCTAGGAACAAAAATATTCCTCCAATCATTTGCCATCATCATCAAAATTGTTTATTTTTGAACAAGTAAATATTTATCTGCTATTAAGTATAGTAGTGGCATCGTTTGCGATTCCTGATGCGGCTTCAGCCATCTGTCGATAAACCTGAAAGAGGCAAATTTGGTGAAAATCTGTTTTCCTTGAACGCGATCTTTTGAGGCCCTCGTGGGAACAAATCCTCGCCGCACCCGAACACTTAAAACGATGCGCGTCACGGGCGTTAAAATTCTCGAATTGCCTTTGAGGTTCCGGTTTCCTGCTCCACTGGAAGATTTTTGCTATGTTTATTCTCGTCATTATAATCTCGCCTCCAGCTGAAATGATCCACCCTAAGACAAACCGGTCTTTATCAATGGCCATTAGCGGACGTCGCCTTGCTCAAGTGGTTTCGTGTTCGATTCCGCATCACTGAATCAATCTTCTCCAGAGGGAGTCGTTCTTTTTTGAACAATTTTTTTAATACTGTTTTATAAAAAGGATTAAAGTTTTCTTAGTGTAATTTTACTCAAATCTTTCGTGTATAATGTGATTATGCAAGCTTATGAGAAGAAGCTGAGGATACAATTTCCCATGGAATTTTTGTAGCTTTCTAAGTCAAGCATTATTATTGAATAGAAACCCTATCTCCTTCATAACTATTCTTCGTTCACTTCACTGAAAATTTTAAATATATATTGAACAAATATGTCTGTTTTGGATAAAATTAATATTCTGCATCCATCAACGGCTACCAGCTTGCATAATGCTGTTGCTGCACTGCTTAAATGTGAAATTCTAGCTTAGTAGTAATAAAATATGTCTGTCACTCACTTCATCTATGTGCCGAAAAGTATAAATTTTGCTAATCATTATAATATTTTTCACAATTTGGATCTGGGCCAAGGCACTTACATGCCAAACTCTCAACTGACTTGTTCGTCCGTAACATCTGCTTCCTCCAGTAAACGGGTAAAACCAGGTAGCGCTGAGAAGAAAGAAAGTTAAACTGAACTCAATGAAAGAAAATTTCTAAATATTACCAATAAAAGAAAAAGAGTTAAATCTTATTCACTGCCACCTATTCCCTTATCTCTAGCTTAGATATTTACTTAAGGAATTAGAAGTTTCAAATGAAAGAAATAGACCTATTTCTATTAATTTATTATTCTCTCTCTTAAATGTGAAAACGCTAATATTGAAAAACCTAACCAATTTTATATTTTTGTATTGCTGACATATCATGAAGTTTAAAGGACAAACATGAATAAAACTGTTGGTTCCAGTATACTAAGCTTTACACAGAATTTATAAGCATCCTAATAGCAGTGTAGAATCTCCTTCTGCATCGAATACAACTTGAATCGTCATGGTATTAGCTCCAAACAGTATCGGAAATAGGTTTTGGAAATAATGACTATAGCAAATTGAACTCACTGTCCTATTCGATGACTATTACATGATTTAAGTCGGTTGATACAGGCTTTCTCCAGAAGAGTAAAGTGTAGCCGTGAATGTGTAATGTATGCTCTTGAGAGACTGCTCCGGCATGGATCGTGCTTTTGCTAAACAAGGCACGCGTAGCTAATTTTCAATGCCTTGTGCTATCAGATTAACGTTCTAACTCACGTCCACGGTACAGAGGTAAACAAGGTATGTATGCACCAAGATAACGCGTCGAGTCACACGGCTGCGTCAGCTCATCTGTTTCTGGAACGTATGCAAGAAGATACCAGAATCCGCTCCATCCACAAAAGTCGCCGGACGCATCGCCTATGGATTTTTGTTAATTTGGCCTACTTAGAAGTTGTTTTTTTATTTTTTTTATTTTTTTATTTATTTAATGTAATCCAATACGTTCATATAGCCTATATGGCCGGAGGCCGACGAGTTGGGTCTCTGGATGAACCTGGAATAACGGCTGCTGTATGATGGTCGCAGCAGCCGGGGGGTAAAGATGCTCCGGCATGGATCGTGCTTTTGCTGAACAAGACACGCGTAGCACGACTAGCACAGAGTTATTGAGTGTATCTTGTGGAATATTAATAGCCGACGAAATTTGCAAAATATTGTGTAAAATATTAAAAAACGTTCTCACACAATAATACTGCCACATCTCCTACACGATTCTCACTTGGAACAATGCATTTATAATCTGATGTGTACAAATTCTTGGTCTTCCGTCTGTACGGTTAAAAAGAAATCTTAATTCGATTAACCCTGTAGCACGTTTCCAATCATCAGGGCTTCAAAGACCGTGTTTCTTGCCCTTCAGAAAGGATACTTTCTTGTATTTCGCAGACAGCAGTGGTACTCGAGCTGACCGTCTGCCGTTTCTTTCTGCTATTACGACGCTATACAAGAGGTCGGTGCTTGCCCGCAAGAAAAATTTATTCTTCATATACGTATACAGGACAAGTGCAAGTGATGAACCCGATTTCAGAAGTTTACTCTGTGAAATCTCATGAACATATGATATTGTGAGACGTGCCGTGAGAGGTAAACTTTCAAAGTTTACTTCAACACATCACATCACATTATATGTGTTCTTTGTGAGAGCCATGCGTAACCCGACACACATCAAGCCAAACCTTTCGTAGCATTTCGCGGTCAATGTCATCAATGACTGCAGTGATGCGGGCACGCAGGTCATCCAATGTTGTTGGCAGTGTTGATACGTACGCATGATCCTTACAAACCTCCACAAGTTCCACAGGAAGAAATCGCATGGGATCAAGTCGGAGGAATGAGGTGGCCAACGAAGGGGAGGTCAATCGCCTAGAGATGCACGGCCTATCCAACGTTGTTCCAATGCCCCATTGGGTGGAAACTAAACTGTGAAAGTTAACCTTTCGAAGCACGTGTTTAACATTACGATAGGTTCATTAGACATCACAGATTAAATGTCTGTAATCGGGTCCATCACTTTCACTTACTCCATATGTTAGCACAGTTCGTGAAATCGCACAATTCACGAAATGCGCAACTTTTTGCTTATTTCATGAATTGTAAATACCCCTGCACAGTTCGTGAAATGTGCACTACTATTTCTGCTCATTTCAAGTATTGTACAGCTACTAATAACATGAAATTTCTCTCGTTTACTTACTTCTGTTATTCGACCTTTTATTGCTGTATATCAATATTAATGCTGCACAGTGTTGTATTATGTAAATTCATACGGCAATTATATACAGTTTTACTTCAGAATTCCATTCACAGTGTTTTAGTACGGTTATTTTCTCACTGATGTTAGTTACAGCGGCGCTATAAGTTATTAGAGTTATAGTGAGCGTCAGGGTATCAAAACATGCTGTTGCAAGACACGTTGTACAGATAAAAAAGTGTAATTGTTTTAAAAAGCAAGTTATTTATAACTCTTCATGTCGTCCAAACAAATCGCGTGCAAATTATTAAAGATATTGAAGACGTTTTAAATTCTTGCGATATTAAAAAAAATTGTTAATTACAAATAGAACAGAGTATTTTTTATCAAGTTAATTGATATTGAAAAAACAGAAAAATCCTGTAAAGGAGAGGATGCTTATAGTATGTAATAAAAGTTTCTGAATTAAAACTAATTTTTACAAAAGTTATGAAATGTGCACAGCGGATTCTACTAATTTCTGCTTTGTATAATATTAGTAATATAATTAAGTTTTTCAAAAATAGGAGATGCGCCCCCAGATCCCCTTCTCAGTAACTGATACATTCGCCTTATTTGACCGTGAAAATAATTATGGCAACAGAAATGGACCCGTCCAGGCGCGAATATATTTAAGCGCCACCAAATAATTTTCCAATAATCCATTGCAATCACTGCATGTTCTTTGCCAAGTCATCCGTGTTTAAACTTATTATGAGTTAATTGATGCGTGTTTTGGAGTGCCAAGCAAACGCAGTGCAATTTTAGAACTGTTTCTTCAAGGAAAGCGTCAATGTGAAATTGTTCGTTTGCTCAATGTTGGCAGAGACGTCGTCTCTAAAGCGGTCAAACGGTTCAAAGAGCTTGGCTATGAAGGCAACCGTCCAGGAAGAGGAAGAACCGTACCACCAACACGTCCAGGAACCGCAAAATCATCAATAGGCGAATCCAGCGAAATCCGAGGATCTCACTGAGACAAATCGCTCGTGAGACCGGAATGAACCGCGAATCGGTGCGGAAAATGGCAACAAAAGAACTCAAACTCAAGCCCTACAAGCTCCAAAAAGCCCAGCTCCTCACAAACGAAAACAAGCGCGTACGGCGGTTTAGAGCACGCGCACCATCTCATTAACGTTTAGAGCACGCGCAGAGTCGAACCCAGGTATGTTCTCACCACGCGTTTTCCCGAATGCGAGGATGATTCGTGTCTTCCAGCAATTCCATACATGCACTCTTTCTATTGCAATGCAATGAATTGTGGGATTGTCTACAGACAGACGGACGGACGGACAACTGGACAAAACGATCACATAAGCACATTTCTATATATAGAAAATGTACTAAAAAAAGCCGACGATCCGACTCGCCGTCAAAGATAAGGGAGAGGAAGAAGACGGAAAAAGCAGCCAGGAGAAGAGAAATTCAGATACTCGCCAACCGGGAAGAAGAATAGGAAGGGCGGAAGATTCGAGAAGAATGAAGGGAGCCGTTCATTGGCCGAGAAAAGGCGTATGCAAAAACGGCTCATTAACAAGCGAAATAAAAAATGGGCGAAGGAAGGAAGGAGACAGAAAGCATTGAGAGATGTTGGCTAACGAAGGAAAGAAGAGCACGTTTGGAGGACGAACCCGGGGAGCCGATTCAAATACACTGCTTTGCAATGAAATTGCCCCACCCACAATGAGTTATCCGAATGAGCCAAAATCTGAACACACCTTTATTAGTTACAATTTCATAACGTCCATTTTACAATTCAAGGTTTATTGATATGTTTATATACAAGCGATTTTCATCCTTTCAGACATCATCAATATTGTAAAAGCGGGATTCGTCGCTGAAGACCACCGGGCACCATTCCATTCGACAGCCCACTAGTTCACGACACCATTGCAGTCGTATCGCGCGGTGCTCAGGTGTCAAAGGAAGACACAACAATGGACGCCTGGCAGACATTGTCGCGGCGTGTAACCAGCGTGCTATTCTCGCTATTGACACTGGAGCAGTACCGGGCATAGTGATGTTGTCGCGCAGTTGCCGCAGGGTGATGGTTCTGTCCGCTAGCGCTGTTCGCAGTATCCGCCTATCGGTACGAGCTGACGTGCTTCTCCGGGCCCCAGAGCCTGGTTCTTATGGCATGTGTGTCTTCCTCTCGCCATTGCCTCCAACATCAGCCGCCCTGTCCGCGCCTCCCGCGGCACATGGATAGCAATCCGTCTGGTTGACCATCCAGCCTCGGAGAGGCCAATAATCCGATCTCGTTCAAAGTCCGTTAATTGCGTGAACGGTTGTCGTTGTCGTCGTCGCGGCATTGAGACCGTTGTGCGGATTACAGTACTGTACGCTCACGAGGCACTTGCTACCTCCCTACTGCATGGAATGTCTCGCACAGGTGTCAACTGATGAGCCTATACAGGCACCCGGACACTCTGTATCAACCCAAATGGTCATGTCCCGTGAGCATGGATCTAATCGTTTACTAGTCGGAGGTAGACGAACGCCCCCCCCCCCCCCCCACTAAATATGGATAAGGTCGGATAACTCCTTGTTGGTGGGGCAATTTTCTTTGCAAAGCAGTATATGATGATTATCGAAGACAGCCTTTTCCTTCAGTAAAAGAAGACATCCTTTGTAAGCATGTAAAAGCTTGCCGCCATCTCTTTTGTCCAGTTGTTGACTACCTACTTGTCCTCCTCGTCAGAGCTGAAGCGTTCTGCCGCTAATTTCTCCTTTAATTTCGGGAACAGATGATAGTCGGAAGTGGCTAAAGCAGGGCTGTAGGTTGGATGGGGCAGAACATTCCATCCAAACTGCTCAAGAAGCTGAGTGTTGACACGAGCGACATGAGACCGAGCATTGTCGTGGAGGAGGCGCACAGTTCAGTCAACATTCCCCTTCTCTTGTTTTGAATTTTTTGCATCATTTCGTCCGTGAAGGTCGACCTCTTCCTTTTTCGTCCTCAAGGTCGTGTCTTCCTGCTTTAAACTCGCGAACCCATCTTCTCACTATTGACTCAGACATCACATCCTCTCCATACATAGAAACAAGCTGTTGGTGAATGTCCATTGACTTGAAACCGCGAGCATGTAGAAACTGAATGGCACCGCGCACAACGATCCGCGGCGGCTTGGGAACAGAACTGGAGGACGCCATTTGCATTACCTCTCCTGACCGTATTAGTCGAGCGACTGAGCTAACTCATCCCGCATAGGTTCACAAGACCGTTCTCTTTCACGCAACGTTGCCGGATTTCGCATTACTCAACTTTTTAAGCCTACATAACAAAACGGAACTTTTCTGGACACACCTCTGACATGCTCGAAATGACCCCCGTTAGATTCCACGCAGGCCTGCACACGCCTTTGCATTGACTGGCGAGCCCGTTGGAAAATGTCGGGTGTGTTACGGATGACATCGCAATTGTCCACGATCCGCTGGCGAAGAGTATCAACATCTGCTACGGGGATGGAATAAACAAGGGTTTTCAAGTAGCCCCACAAAAAAAGTCTAAGGGTTCATATCCGGCGAACGTGCTGGACACGGTATTGGTCCTCCACGGCCTATCCATCGACGAGGGTAGGTAGCATCTAAGAAGTCTCTACTGAGTCGGCTGAAATGTGGTGGTGTACCGTCATGCATGAACCACATACGTTGTCGTTCAGACAACAGCACATCCTCGGCATACAACGTATCTATGTTGTATCTCCAGAAGGAAGCGTTTGTGACCCTATGTTCATAGACAATATATTGCTTCTCTAGCTACAAGGAACTCTGTAAGTTTGTACAGACCGTTCAGATACACCATGTATAAGCACGGGTATCGAGTCTCTCGATATGTCGAGTAAACAGAGCGTCTATGCATAAGGTGCGTCTGCTTACTCGCGTCTGTGGACACAATTGAATTTGGGGCCAGAACCACGGCACGTGCAAGCTTTTCGCAGTCTAAAATCACAAAACAGTGTATTTTGTATGATGAAAAATTAAAATTTATTGCATCATCCGTAATGAGTATTGCATCATCTGTAACGCTTTTTTTTGGGTCGAAATATTATTGAATAACTAATGAATGTTTTGTGAGTGTTTTATCTTACGCCATACCTCAGCTGCTCAAATTATTGATGAAAAATAGGAAATAAAATTCCACAGCCTGGAACACAATTGTTAACTATTGAGAGGAAAGAATCTGTAGAAATAAATTAAGCACTTCAAAGCACATAGAAATTCAACAAGCGTATAAATGTTAAATAAGATGAAGACTTAAAAAAGCATCAAAAGATCTAAATGCTTTAAAATAATAAATTATGAATAATAGAGAAAGAAAATAAGTGATGTATAATAGTTAAGAGAATAATGAAAAAGACATCACAAAATAATT
>JAHWFO010050687.1:1465397-1504426 GCA_023313115.1 Rhysida immarginata | reverse complement strand
TCGTTTGATATATTACATGCCATATCTTAGCATTGAAAGTTCCAATGGTTTCATAGGGCACCATTAGGGCACGTGCTACTAAACCAATAACAATTATCATTATTTTCTCATGATATTCACTCATTACATGTTGTTACGAGTCGTTTGATATACACTATATGATCACAAATATCCGGACACATGCACGTTTGCGCTCTAGCCACGATTTCATGGGAATCAATAGGGCGTTGCACATCCCTTTGCCCGAATCACAGCTTCCACCCTTCGGGTAAGACTTTCCACCAAATGTTGGTAGCTACTTTCCGGAATGTTCCTCCATTCCTCCCGAAGAGCGAGAATCAGTTCAGGTACAGAAGTTGGCCGATGTGATCTGGCCCGCAAGCGTCTTTGCAATTCATCCCACAGACTCTCTATAGGATTGAGGTCGGGACTTTGTGCCGGCCAACCCATTTCTTCGACCCCTGAGTCCGCAAACCACTGCTGTACACGCCTCGCTTTGTGGCACGGAGCATTGTCGTGTTGGTAGAGAAATGGCCCGTTTCCGAAAAATTGCCACAACGTTGGAAGTGCACAGTTGTCCAAAACATTCAGATAACGGTCGGAGTTCATGATTCCTTGCACAGGAACGAGCTGGCCCAGTCCGTACCATGAAAATGAGCCCCACACCATGACTCCTCCTCCTCCGAACTTGACTGTGGGCTCTGTGCACTCAGGTAAGAAGCGTTTTCCAGGTATGCGCCAAACCCAAACTCGTCCATCGGATTGCCAGAGTGTGTAGCGAGATTCGTCTGTCCACATTACACGTTTCCAATGGTCCATTGTCCAGTTTCTGTGGGCTTTGCACCACTCCAGACGTCGCTTGGCGTTGACCCTGGTGATGTGGGGCTTGTGGGCAGCAGCACGGCCATGGAATCCCATCGTGTGCAGTTCCCGACGAATTGTCATGGTACTGGCATCGTTTGCAGAGGCGTTTCGAAACTCTGTGGCAATTTTTTCCGCCGAGGACTTCCGGTTGCTGCGGGTGACACGACGAAGCACTCGACGGTCTCTGTCCGTTAATTTCTTGGGTCTACCGGTTCGTTGTTGAACTGTTGTTGATCCCCGGGTCTTCCATTTCATAATGACGTCTCCTACTGTTGACTTGGGTATCTGAAGAAGGCTGGAAATGTCACGCACGGACTTGCCGCATAGGTGACATCCAACGATGGTTCTACGTTGGAACTCACTGAGTTCTGCCGAACGACCCATTCTTGCCAATGTCCAAGCAGAGTTGTGTCTGAAGGTGTGGGAAGGTATTTAAATGATGTGCAAGTCATTATCATGTGACATTGGGCCAATCGATGATCTGTGAGGGGTGTCCGGATATTTTTGATCATATAGTGTATTACATGCCATGTGTTAGAATTGAAACTTCCAATGGTACCATTTCATGCCATAGGGCACCATTAGGGCACGTGCTACTAAATTGTTAACCATTATAATTATTTTCTCATGATAGTCACTCATGGCACGTTGTTACGAGTCGTTTGATATATTACATGCCATGGTTTAGAATTGAAAGTTCAAATGGTACCATATCATGCCATAGGGCACCATTAGTGTACGTGCTACTAAACTGTTAACCATTATCATTATTTTCTTGTGATAGTCACTCATGGCACGTTATTACGATCGTTTGATCTATTACATGCTATATCTTAGCATTGAAATTTCCAATGGTACCATCTGGTTTCATAGGGCACCATTAGGGCACGTGCTAGTAAACCAATAACCATTATCATTATTTTCTCGTGATATTCACTCATGGCACCTTGTTACGAGTCGTTTGATATATTACATGCCATATCTTGTTATAGGAAATGTTTAAGAGGGTATCATAATGGTACCATTAAAGCACGTGCTATTAGAGCACGTACTTATTCCTGCTATCTCACGTTCGTACTTCTGCGTACTCTGTCCCATTTTAATGGATTGGTGAAAACAGACTGTTGAAAAGTTAATTCGTTTTCAAGTTATCGTAATAAATGCTAAGCTCCCTAGGAATAAAAAAATTCTCTTGATTTAGGGACCGAATTGCCCTTTTAATAATCGTCAAACACGTGCATCCTGCACGCACACCATCTCATTAACGTTTAGAGCACGCGCAGAACCGAACCCATGTTCTCAACACGCGTTTTACCAAATGCGAGGATAATTCGTTTCTTCCAGCAATTCAAGACATGATTGAATGAATTGTGAGATTGCAATACATGCAATTCAATACATGCAACGCAATGAATTGTGGGATTGTCTACAGACGGACGGACGGACAGCTGGACAAACCGATCACATAAGCACATTTCTATATATAGAAAATGTGCTAAAAAGATCTCAACTGATTGTGTGAGAGGGCAATTTTTGCTGCTAAAATTGATACTGTCAAATATGGATAACCACATTCAGAACATGATTCCACGCTCTATGACTGAATACAACTCTGTTGAAACGGTTACATGTTGATGAAGGATGTTGTGGAGATGTAAACATAGTTCTTGAACACTCTCAATCAATTTATGAAGTATTTTTAATATAGACAGAAATAATTCAATACTCATAGCCTGTCTTTGATATTCTAAATTGTTAAGGATGGAATTTCGAATTATCCTTGGCATACCCAATCGGACATGAACTACCAGTGCAAGCATTTTCAAGATTCTTTTTTTCCAAAGTGAATATTTACTTTATTAACTCTAAGGATTTTTCATGTGTTCTTATTCATATTCAAATTCAACTATTGCGAAATTTCATCAAACAAACAGACCGAGCAACGCCGGGCATATCAGCTAATAGATTCATAATTTTCTCTGATTTCTAAACTTCATCATAATATGGATTATATGTATGCTTCATTTCTGTTTCCGAAATTAATTTTTTATCAGAGATGTTAATTTCTTTAATTTTCAATTTTATCCAATACGAATAATCTCATTTCATTTGCACTGATATGATTTCAGCTTCAGAGTGATGATAAATAATTGTCACATTATTGCATTTATACAGTTGAACTTGAAGGTGTTCAAATCCATATAATCTTGCTAGGCAATTTAATAAGCAAGATCCCTAATCCTATTTCTATGGACATTCCTCTCTTGCGTTCCAATATAAATCCCAAAGTAATTCACAATTTCTATTCTCTTTCGTGTTTGATTTCCTACGATGCCATGCAAATTATTATTGATTTGCATGGGTAGGTCCTTAATATCTTTACTGAATTAATTGTTAATCTTGTTTCCTCTCGCCTATCCTTTCATTTACATAGGTAGCATTTCCCAGTAATCTTCCTTTATGTAGACACTTCTGAAAGAACGAGAGAAAGTAATTAAATGGATCAACTAAACATATTGCCCAATGAATTAAAGACATGTGTTTATTATTGCACTGGGCAGCCTTTGGCCCGAATTATGGCATAGAGTGAATGAGGTATTGAAGTACTTGTAAGTCAATGAAAGACTAGGCGTTCATTAGACATTCCTGTATTCTCGCAAATTTGTTGGAAGAGAAACTTGCTGTAGGACATATTGTTCCAAAATGCCCCAAATATTCTCTATATGTTTGAGAACTGGATTCTAGGATGTGGGAGAGGTAGGGTAAATGACGGAAGTCATCTTTGTGCTCGATAAATTACTATGTACTCTTTGTTGTATTTGAAGAAACAGTCACATGCAAGAAAAAAAGGCAGCGTTGCAAAATATGCAAATTTTAAATGATTTTGGTCGGGATCGTGTTCAAAATAGTGGAAGCGTTATATTGGACAGAAATACTGAACTACTGAACGTTCGAGTAGGGCCGCCTGCGGATGGTTGATGATCGGACAGAATGGAGACTGTCACGACTGGCAACGGATAACAGAAGGGCAACTGTGCATCAAATCACTACTGACCTTAATCAGGGGTCCTTCAAAACTGTCTCTGAATGCACTGTCCGTCGCACACTGTATCGCCTGGGATACGGAAGCTGAAGACCTGTCCGCACAACTTTGCTGTCTGCAGCCAACAAGCGAAAACGACTGCAATTCGCTCAGGAGCACAAGGACTGGACTATCGAGTAGTGAAAACAAATCATGTGGTCTGACGAGTCACGATTCCAGTTACATCATGCAGACGGCCGCGTGAGAATCTGGCGGAAACAGTACGAAAGCATGGACCCCGCATGCATGAGTACAACCCTTAAGGCCGGTGCGGGCAATGTTATGGTCTGGGGAATGTTTTCCTGGGATGCGTTGGGTCCGTTAATACGTGTTGAACAACGTCTGGATGGCACAGCATACCTCCGTATCGTCGCCGATCAAGTCCACCCTGTCATGTTGATGGCGTACCCCAATGGAGATGGCTACTTCCAGCAAGACAATGCGGTTTGCCACAGAGCTCGTATTGTGCAGGAGTAGTTCCAGGAACATGAGGACTTTACCTTACTCCGGTGGCCTCCACAATCCCCAGATCCCATTCCAATTGAGCATTTGTGGGACGAAGTCGAACGAAACATCAGACGGCTGGATCCACCACCGTCCAATCTAGCACAACTAGACAGTGCTATCCATCAGGCATGGTGTCAGATTCCTCCCACCACCTTCCAACATCTCGTGGAATCAATGCCACGAAGAATCACCGTAGTATTAAAGGCAAAAGGTGGCCCAACGAGATACTGACACGCTGGTCATAATAATATGCTCACTCTGAGTCTCAGTATATAAAGTTAATTTGCCTTTATCCGTCTACGATCATGAAACCTTTTGAAAATGTTTCCTTGCATTCACAGTACTATTTTCTGAAGTCCATAGAACCCCATGGGTGGTATAAAACGGCTCGGTTCTTGTTGCAATCGCTTAAATAAACATATGCCTCATCTAGTGCGATCACGTATTTCCACTTTTCTTCCGCTAGGTATCGTTCATATAGTTTACGTCAGTTGGTTGGTCCCTTTTGAACATGGCGCGGCAGCAACTTATGAAGGTGCTCTTGTGTCGCTTATCTATACATATAAAAGGCAATGTAAGTATGTTTGCCCGGTTTTAAAAAGCAACTTAGAAGTAAGTTACAAAGTTAAAATTTAACACACAGCCGTGTAATACTACCACAATGATGGAAAAAATCTAAAACTGGAGATAAGTCTCTTAAAAACGTAGAAATCAATTATCTTTATGTCTTTATATACGAAATAGACTTGATTTATATTTGTTTCCTTGCATGTGTGAACAATCAGCCCGTGGTGTTTGCGTCAACAATCGGCTGAGTGAACAATGATTGATGAAAATAATACATGTCGCAGCAACACCTCCTAGAAAGAAGGCCTGATAACGGAAACGTCATACATTGTTACATCATCATTAGTCGATCAAATTTAGGGCTTATTATTGGTAGAAATAGAATTAATAATGGTCGGCTAATGAGATGTAACAATGTATGACATTTTCGTTATCAGGCCTTCTGTCTAGGTGGTGTTGGCCGCAGCCGACGAAAAAGACACGCCCTGGCACTGAAAAGTCACCTGATCATCTTAGTCCAAGCAACAATGTAATATACATTGTTTCCGTGTTGGATTTTAGCAATCAGTATTTTTTCGTTTGTTAGAAACAATGAAGGTTACATTGTTGCTTCGAATAAGAAGATGAGGTGATTTTTCCGTGCCAGAGCAACACCACCTAGAAAGAAGGCCTGATGCCGTCATACATTGTTACACCATCATTAGTCGACCAAATTTAGGGCTTATTATTGGTAGAAATCACGGTCTATAGATATTCATGGTCATCGTGCTCCATTGTTAAAATGAAGTTAAAGTTTCTAGCTCTGAGTAGGGCGGGAACTTTATTGAAAAGTGGCGCTGCATGTACAATCTGCCCAACTGCGCCTGCAGCGCCACCCTATCGGCAGACAGAAACTTTAATTTCGTATTCAGTTTCATTGAAAATCTCTATCGCAGATTGCCGTCGGCCTTAATTGGATCTATGTGACACCTGGCGCGATCTGTTTTCCTTAGCTTCTAAAACAATGGAAAATGGCCGATGGAAAATTCGCAATAACTGAATTTTTTTGTCGGAAAGGCCTGTTAGTACTTGTCAATTTTGGTGGCATAACCCAATGTTTTTAGCTCGCTGTCCAAATGCTAATTACACTGGTACTCAAAATTAACAGGACAAACACATTTTCGTGGATTTCTCTAAAACTACTGGACCCATTCCATTGAAATTTGGGGGTTGAAGCAAGTTAACAATGCGGATTCTACTAACCAATAATAATCGTTCAAGTCCTTCTCTGCAAATGTAAATTAAGCTATTTCGAAATAACCGTCTTTGTGACATCGCTTTAAAAGGCTGCTGCGTGTAAGTTTTGGACATTCTAGCCATTTTACGGAAAGATGGAACATCACCGAAGGTTAGAAGTTTCCGAAAGATGGAGAGCAGTGGTGCGATTGGAGGCTGGACAGACCCAAGCAGAAGTTGCGAGATTTTTTCATGTCTCGAGAAAATGTCATCTCGGAATTATGGAGACAGTTCCAAGAGACAGGGACGATATGCAGACGTCCAGGGCAAGGTCGCCGTAGGGCTACCTCAAGGCAAGAAGACACCGAACAGCCAGACGCCATAGGGAGATGACGGCCACTCAGCTCGCAAACGAGCTCTCGTCTGCTACTGGAACCTCTGTTTCGAGACATACTGTTTACCGGGGGCTTCATGAGAGAGGGCTGTTATGCCAGGAGATCAGCGGGCTGCATCCCACTCACTCCAGGACACAGGAGAGCCCGGCTGACTTGGTGCAGACAACACCAGCCCTGGACCCAAGCACAATGGGCTTGTGTTTTATTCAGTGATGAGTCGAGATTCAGTCTAAGCACGGATTCCCGGCGAATTTTCATCTGGAGAGAACCAGGAGCACGCTACAATCCCTCTAACATCACGGAAGTTGACCTCTATGGTGGTGGTGGTGTCATGGTCTGGGGCGGCATCATGTTGGACGGACGCACAGACCTCCGTTTTTGAGAGAGGCTCTCTGACTGCTCAGAGGTACAGAGATGACATCTTAGCACCCTATGCAAGGCTCTTCAGGGGTGCCTTTGGTCCTCATTTCATTTTTATGGACGACAATGCTCGTTCACATAGGGCAAGGCTGGTCAACGAATACCTCGAAGAGGAGGATATTCAAAGGATGAAATGGCCAGCAAGATATCCAGACCTGAACCCGATAGAGCATGTTAGGGATGCACTGGGCAGGAAAATTGCAGCTCGCCAGGTTTCTCTCAGAACCCTCCAGGAGCTACAAACTGCCCTGGTGGAGGAGTGGGGTTCCTTGCCCCAACACCTCATTAACAGCCTCATAAACAGCATGAGGTATCGCTGTGAGAGCTGTATTGCTGTTAGAGGTGACCACACACCCTATTAGCCTCCTAAAAAGGCCCTTAATGCAATCTTGTTTTTGACATTACATAGTTTCATGAGCATGATATGAAAGTTATGTTCAATAATTATTCGTGATAGCTTATTTCATTACCCTACCAAATTGTGATAGCTTATTCTATTACCCTACCAAATTTCAATGGAATCGGTCCAGTAGTTTTAGAGAAATCCACGAAAATGTGTTTGTCCTGTTAATTTTGAGCACCAGTGTATTTTAATACCTGCCTTAACAATACTTCACGTGATAACTCACCTGAAATGAATGCGCGCACATTTAAATATGCTTATTGTTACAACAGGTTTCTAACAAGTCTCTGTAATGAAAGCAGTACGTCATTTATCAATGAAATTATTTTTTCTATCTTTGTTATAAAAATAAGGAGAAATCTATCAGTGGTTGCGGAATATAAATAATACATTCTTCAGGATCAAAACCGACGATAGTATCGGAAAATTGAAAAAATTCTCTGTTCGCAGGGGGCGACGAAGCAGTTGTAGACTCGTGCAAACTAGATAGTCCACCTGAATTCGCTACCGTGGACGTTGATAACGCGTTTTCCGACTTGAAACCACATGAGAATCCGTTTAACGACGAAGTATAACTTTTGCACTTCTGCTTTCTCTCCTTGTTCCCTCTTTTCCGAGAAATGGAACTTTCACGAGCAAGCGGGCGAACCTCATTAGAGCGAGGGGAAAGACGCCGATGCTTTACTCCCGCTGATAATTTTTATGTCGCTCTTTATATTATCTTTACTAGCGACCCCGCCCCGAACGGAATAAAACATGGAGCGAAAATGCCACATTTGCAGCGACGCTCGCAAAAACGTTGTGACAATCAGCAAAAATGTTCACGTAGTCCGGTGAATACACTCATCTTACATGACAATTGGTTTAGCCTTTTTAAGAACCATTAATTGCTTTCTAAAAATAAGGAAATAGCTGTTGTAGTAATAACAGAGAACAAAATTCAATAAATTCACATGTACGGAATCCTCTCATTGATTGTCAGGAAACCAGTTTCATAACAGTGGAAGAAGCTCTATACATGACAATCACCACCTGAAATTTGAGTTGTCTTGATAATGCATGCTGGATCGATTGCTTCGTGTTTATAAAAACCAACTGATATCATGATTCGTCAGAAGACATAACTTTTTTCCAGTCTGCCCGTATCCATTGACGACGTTAACAAATTGCTGTTCTTTGCAGAAATCCTTGGTTAGGTTAGGTTAGTTTAGGCTAGGTTGGTAACCGCCTCATTTCCTAGTGCGAAATTCTGCTAGATGTGGGTCAGGAACAGCATTAGTTAAAATCGTTTGTCACTTGTTCCACAATAAATATCCGTTTCAAACGATAGCGGTCTCGCATATGATTGATTGTTGGTTGGTTAGAATTATGGACGCCTCAGCATCAATGGACATTTGTGCCCTATACGCAAGATTTAAATGACCCATGATCGATTGCCACCAAGTCGTAAACAATCCCCAACATGCTTGCAGTATCCTTCAATTTAATGAAACAATTGCCTCTAATTAGACTATTTACAGAAGCAATTTTGGTCTGGAAACGTCGATATACGCGGTAATTTGGAACGGTCCTCGCCAACAATCACTGAAAGCGATTCTTTAGACTCATTACACCCCAACACACCTAGAAGCTTCAAAGGATAGTAATTCTTAAACAGAAATAAATCCCCAAAGAAATTCTAAGAGTTTGTAACTTTTGGGCATAAATATCGAATAACACTTTGTCTCTTGTCTGTAGACATTGCTAGTGAATCCCTCATCTTGTCTTGCACGAGAGTCATGAATGAGCAAGTTTTAGGACTAAGCACTTCACTGTATAGCAAAAGGTTTTTATCGCAAAGATTTTGGAACGAGATTTTGATGTACAAGCTCTGACAATTAAGTTCAGTGAATGAGTTCACACAACAAAATGCAAAACAGATAGAGCCACATTTGCTTTATTGTCCTTCGAAATAATCACCCTGGAATGCAATACACTTATGGGATCGGGTGTATAAGTCCTGGAAGCTCCTTAGGGATGGCTTTAAGTTCACGTGTCACATTTGCTTGAATGTCTGGAATGTCCGCAAATCTGTGTCCCTTTAAGGCCCGTTTCAGGCGTGGGAACAAGAAAAAGTCTGCCGGTGCCAAGTCTGGTGAATAAGGTGGATGAGCTATGGATACGACCCCTTTGTTGGCCAGAAAGTGTTGCACGATTACGGCAGTGTTCCTCTTTGATCCATTATCCACAGTTACGTGCGCACGCTACACCTTCAACGAGCATCTCCCCCCATCCATCAGGCAACTCATACGTGATAAGAACTCGTTCAGAAGATTGTGGCAACGTACTAGGTGTCTGCAGTTCAAGACTAAGTACAACAGGATAACACGTAAGATCAGCGAACAAATCAAGGAACTACCGTGACCTGTCTGAACTTGCTTAAACAATGACTGGGCTTATATTCACATGCATTGTTACTCGCGTAAAGCTCGCACAGATTAGTGTGTGACGTCATTCATCGAACTTAATTGTCAGAGGTTGTAATTTAGACGCCCGTTTCACCAACAAGGGGGGGGGGGGGTTCAGAAACTGTGCTCAAATTAACTGAACGTAACTTAAGAGTCTTACTTGTTTATATATAAACCATTAAGGAATGACATAACCAAATACCATGACTGAATATAACGAGTAAATAATGATACTGGAATTGGTTTAGTAGCACGTGCCCTACTGATACCATATCACACCCTATGTTACTGTTGTTACTTTTAATGCGCAGATATGGCATGTAATATATCAAACAGCTCGTAACAACGTGTCATGACTGAATATAACAAGTAAATAATGATAGTAAGAATTTGTTTAGTAGCGCGTGCCCTAATGATACCACATGGCACACTATGTTACTGCTAATATTAGGGCACGCGCTACTAAACCAATTCCCAGTATCATTATTTACGCGTTATATTCATTTATAAGATCCTTACACGTACACGTATCACTAGACCAATGTCTGCTATCATCTGTTCATTCATGATATGTCGTGACGAATTGTTTGATATACTACCTGCCATATCTGGTTATAGGAAATTTTTAAGGGTGTATCATAATTGTACCATTAGTGCACGTGCCATTAGGCTATTCATGGTATCTCACGTTCGATCTTGTTCGTGCTCTGTCCCATATTAATGGATTGATGAAAACAGACTGTGATAAAGTTAATTCGTTTTCAAGTTATCTTGATAATTAAGAAACTTCCTACGAGTTTTCCTGAAGTTTAGTTTTTCCTAGTAAAATAAAGAAATCCGAGTTTTACCGGAAAACGTTTCACTTCCGAGTGTGACGGATCAGACACTTTCACTCCCCAGCAAAATTTTGTAAGCGGTGCGCCTATAGAAGTTTTCACTTCAAAAATAAAAAGCTGACGTTTCGGATAGAGGCTATCCTTTGTCCAAGCAGGGAGGATAATTCTCTAAAGTAAGGAGAATATTAGAAAATTAACCTGAAAAAGAATTTTCCATTGTCAATGAAAGAGCTCGAGACTGCTTCCATTTAAAGTTCCTGTCGGCTGCCGTTCTATCATCAAAATATAAAGTTTTATAATAATTATAGCATATTACCGTACTCTCACCTCTCGAACTACCTCGCTGCAATCTTTCATTTGCCAAACCGTTGCTTCGCTGGTCATGGTTGAGCGACCTCTGCTTCCTTCCCGACTGATTCCTTCTAATTCCAAAGGATCCCGCCAATCTCTCCCTTTCTCTCTCAGTTTCATTTCTGCACGCTCCACTTTTCTCATTTGGTAAGGTGCTGCGGGAATCATTTCATGAATTTCAGTCTGCGCTTTTCCCGGGAAATACCGTGATGCTCTGCGACGGTAATGCTCTCGCTTTTGACACGTGATACCAAGGTAATCGAATGATATCAATTCGTTCTTCCTTCGTTATTTTTATTCCTTTACTTGATTCACGTACTGCAAAAAGAAAAATAAACATTAGTCATCGTTGCCACCTTTGTATGGAGACTTTTGATTCACCTTTGTATACATAAATAAAATTTCATCAAAACCCCTTTGTGCAACTATGTAATGTTTGCATGTGGGTTTAAATTCCACGTAGATCACTTGATCCCCTCTAACTCCCACCCCCGTAACTCCGACCTCAGTGGACCCATCATAAAAAACTAAATAATTTAGTAGGACTTGTCTGTAGTAAGCTACGTTTCGAGTATCAACCTTCTACGTCATAAAATGTGGAAAAATATGAAGCGGATGGACGGACAGACGAACATCGTGAAACCAATAAGTGCTCCGCTACTTGTTAACATCAAAGGAAGTAGGAAGGCTTAAATTTAATTCATCATATGGCCAAGAATATTAATATCGAGAAGAATGGAGACTGCCATCAACTGATAACATCCAAAACATTGATCAGCATAAAGGAAATTGCTGAAAATTGGTGAAAAATAACTTTAACAAAATCTATAAGTTAATTCATTTTGTGAATAAATTTATGTTAATCATTTTCATTATTTAAAATAGGAATAATTATAAAAATTACATTTAATATTATATTCCTAACTTGATACTATTGCTTCTGCTACGCGAATACGAGGATGACCAGATCGCATGAATTCCTACAGCGTATTCAAGGATGAGGTAGCTATCCCTAAAATGCAACTTGCAGGATGACAACAGCAGTTATCACCACAGAGAAGAAATAAGATTGATCGCGCAAAGCCGTCTGCGCAGGTTACAAATATCCCCAAATCACGTGACTCACGCGGCTATGTTGGTACCCGAAATTGCCCACTATCTCTTTATGCCATTCTTCGCAACAACAGTTCCTCTTATGGAGAATTATAACCCTGAAAATGCTAAATGAGACGGTATTGCATTGTAAACATCGCCACTTCGTTCTCATCCGTCCCCAAATCGTAGTTGGCTATTTCGTCTCGATGCTGACACTCAAAATCGCTCATTGCGCAGGCGGATGCGCGCTCTATCTTATTTCTCGTCTATGTTTAAAGCACGATTACCTTCTGTTTTTTGCTGCCTAAGAGAGAGTGAGAAGAATTCTCCGTTTATTGGTTACTCGCGTCACGTGATGCTCATAAAACTAATCAGAAATGGCACTACATACTAATGCAAGCGAACACTAGAACCCAATTACTCAGAGTAACTGATTCAACAGTGTCAGGTTAAAGTGAGAAATTCTATAGTAAGAAACATTAAAAAAATACGGATTATTTTTCTGCGGTTTCACGCGAAGCACCATGTAGACTGGTGTATTTTGCGTAATTCACAGATTGTACACGACATCCAACGTGGAACCATCATAGGATGCCGCTAGTGCAACAAGTCAGTCCGTGAGATTACCACCATTCTACAAATACCCCGTACAACTATAGGCAATGTAATTGCGACGTGGAAGACTCAGAGAGCAACAACAGTGCAACCACGATCTCCCGAACCCAAGAAATTAACAGCTGGAGATCGTCGAGTGCTTGCACATGTGACCCGGAGCAATCGAAGGTCTTCTAATGAAATGATTGCTACAGTGTTTAGAAATTCTGCTTACTGAGTTGGTAACACAATCACCATTCTTCGGATATTCCTTTCCCTGGATTCCACGGTCGTACTACTGCTGACAAGCCCTCCATCACTGATAACAATAATTGAGAATTATTCTTGAGGCGACGTTTGGAGTGGTTAAAACTCGCCGAAACTGGATCATGGAACAATGGAAACGTGTCCTATGGACTGATATCACGGTACACACTGGCTATCAGATGAACGAAGTTAGATTTGAAGAATGCTTCCTACTTTAGTGTGGTACACACACTGCAGTTTGGAGGAAGTGGTATTATGATATGGGGCTCTTTTTTGTTTCTGTTAAATGAACAATGAATGCTGTTGCCTATCGCCACATCCTGGACAACTGTGCACTGCCAACATTGTGGAACAGCTAGAGAATGGGCCTTTTCTGTATCAATATAACAATGCTCCTTGCCATGAAGCAAGGTCTGTATAGGACTGGTTTCAAGATAACGGGGTTGAATAAATAGATTGGCCTGCCCAGAGCCCCGATCTCAATCCCGCTGAATACCTGTGGTATGAATTGCAACGTCGACTACGAGCCAGACCACGCCGTCTTTCATCTGTGGCTGAATTAACCAGTGATCTGAGGCAGGAATGGAAAGAAATTCCAGCTTCTTACTACCAAAAACTGGATGAAAGTCTTCCTCGGAGGATGGAGGCTATCATTACAGCAAGAGGGGGTGATGCGGAAATGCTGGTGTCTCTAAACTTTTGATTATATATTATATATATTAACATGATATGTCGTTTTTATGGCTTGTTTCTTGAAAATGAGAGACATTTAAAACATTTCCGGGACGAGGGATAAGATATAGAACACAGGGAACATCTTCGATCCATTCTTTGCAGACTTGTTCAGACCGAAAAGAATTTGGTTGAAGCTATGCCTGGACGCACTGCCGCTGTTACACAAATGACAGGGTTAAGTTAGGTGGACTGAATAATTATTAATTTTTCCAATAAAGCGATTTTCTTCTAAATTTTTGGCATCCGAGTGCTTTAGATAATATAGCATAGGCTGAAGATCCATTAATAGAGGAGATCATTTTGCATAAATTTTAATTTCACTTCTCGGCAAAAGACGCGTCTTTTATGATTCCCCAATAGAATAGTATTGAAAATATTTCTTAGATGTGCTCAATTTCGGGAATTCAAACACTTCCTTACTGTCAGTGTGTGTCTAAATAGGGAAAATTCGTCGAACCTTATAATTCAAGACAGCCTTAATTCATTCAGATGATAATAAACTTACATGTATCTCGAATGTCCATTAAAATAAATCTCGAATGTCTATGTATCTCGAATGTCCTTATTCATTCCTACATGAATATGCCATTAAGCAGAATGCAGTGTAATTGCTTGTGGATTTTCGCTTGTTCTCACATATTCACTTTTTTGCGCTGATACGATTAAACCTGACATTCTCAATAATTTTAAAGAGAAATATTTGCTCTTGTCCATTAATTGCGGAAACAAATTAATGGAAAGAATCGATCTGACATTAAGTTAATTACTTGGAACAGCAAAAATTGGATTGTGTGCGGATGATCTAGCTCTTATGCATTTTGAGGTCATTAAGGGCGCAATATCTACTCATAAAGCATTACAGATTCATTTATATTTTCCGTCTTTTAAAGAATCCTGTTTGCTGTTATCAATATTTACAATATTGTTGAGAGTGAACAATTTTCTTATTACTCAAAGCTAACTCTTTTCTAATTGGCTTTTCCAAGAACTGCGCTGTTAAACTTGTATTTACTTTATTTGAATGATTGTAAACACAATGGAAGAAGAGAAAAATTTCCACGTGTTCGGGATATCATATAAGAATAAATTTAGAACATATTCACTAAATCATTTTGCGCTGATTAATCTTTATGAATAACTAGCAGAGTTACCCGGCGTTACCCGGGATATATACACTTGTAGGTAAAGAGAACAATCTCAAAAAATTAACTTATAACTCCCAATTGGTTACATAATAACTCAATCAATACCTGCAAAATTTTTCTTCGGTACAGATTAGTAAGAAGAAAGAAAAACCATAAAACTTTCTGCCTAAAATAGAAAAAAATAGACATACAGCCTTAATCTGTTTTTATATATTCAAAAAAATGTATTTATTGTACATGAGCAGTGGGTTACTTGTATACACAGATAAAAATTTTGCACTTTTTATTATCTGAGCTTACGTTTTATATTTGCTTAAACTATATTTTTAGAAGGAGAAAACTTATCTACACCTGGTAACAAAATATCTGTTTATTACTTTTAACGCTCTTTTAACGCAAAAAATAATGCTGCAGGAAACCTGAGTAACTATACGGATAATATGACGAATTTCAATAGAAATTTTCATTTCTGAAAAAAACTTCGCCAACGTTCTGTTTCATTGACGATTTCATTTCAAAGCTTAGAAATGTTTCATCATTTCAAAACTCCCCCCCAAAAAAGTTAGTATGAATTTTCAGGCGCGTTGCCAACATTCCAAAAATACTTTGAGAAAATTATCCTCTATTGTTTACAGACGAACGATTCTTATACGTTAAGAACTCGCTACAGAAAAATTGTTCTCTCACTGAGAAATAAATTAGCGAATTTCTTCGGAAGAAAAGTCAAACTTTTCTCAGGAGAAGGAGAAAAGTTTCTAAGGAATCCTTTCTTAAAATGTTACGCCTTGTGCTGCTCATCGCTTTCATGAACGTCGCAATTGTTTTTGTTAATTCCAAAGGTAAGAAGTAAGAATGATAGTGAATCATATCTTAAATTTAAGTCATTATTATTAAGTTGTTTGTGCAAAAAGCACAACTCGGATTAGTTCGGAAACCAAGTCCCGAAGGAAGACCCAAAATAGATTCAAGCACTAGGGGCAAAGAATGAAGGAAAGGGGAAAGGTATATGTCGATGCAGGTACTAATATCTGGATTATTATCGGGGCAAATATCACATTAGATTCGCACTCGTAAAACCCGTAAAAATTTAATAAGTTCAAGTCCTAACCTATTACAGTGGAACCTCGCATATCGAACACTTCTTCAAATCGGACACTTTTTCAGTCCCGAAAAAAGAATAATACATTTTTAATTTTAATTCATTTAAGAGGACACTTCACTTTTCCGGACAAGGGACAAGGAAAGCAGACCCAACACGTCATTTTAATCTCAATTAACCGGAAAAAAGAACGGGCTCTAAGCCATTGGGCAACTGCTAAGCAAAATTCATCTCGTGTTGATTGACCAGTTTTGGTGCCGCAGTGAATGAGATAATGAAATCCACAGTGCAGAAATGTTTCATTCTGTGGAATCGAGCCAAGAGAGGTACACAGCACAATTGATGACGCAACAGTGAGGATAACTTACCCTTAATTCACCTGTTAAAAAAACGAAAGGGCTACTTGGCATGGCTGTTACCCCTCAGAATACCAAAATATCGACGCCGATTAATCCTCCTAAGGAATCACTGGAACCAGGATGAGAAGCTCGTATTGCTGAAGAATCCCACAACCCCAGCGGAAAGTCCAGAAGAGGAGACTTTTCAAAACATAGGCTGTTGCCAAAAGTTGGTCCCTAAACCTGCCAGATCTTCTTATTCCGAAGCACTGAAGTGGTCATTCACCTTAAAACATTTTTTTTTGACCGGGGTGATGACAAAACACTCGAGAGCGTTATGCTTCATGAAGAAAGTTTAGCAAATTACAAATTGGGATCATATTAAGCAACTAAAGAATTTGTAAATAAAAAAATGAAAAACTGTTTATTGTTGATATTATACAGGATATTTATTAAATATACGGCAAAAATTCAAGGGGTGATTCTTTGGGTTATTTTAAGAATATTTTGTCCTTTGATGATTTTTGGAATGCTGCTTTGTTTGATTTTCAAAATCATCCAAAGATTCACCTCTTATATAAGTTATTTTTCTTAGTACACACCCTGTATATAAGTTATACAGTTATAAAGTACACTGAGTTAGCAAAACTCATGGGATAGTTACTTAATATCTGCTCGGGCCACCTCTGGCCCTGTGGAGTGCAGCAATACGGCGTGGTAGTGAGTCTGCAAGTCCCTGGTACACTTCTGGAGGCAATTGACACCAGATAATCTGCAGAGCCGAAGATAGTTGCTGCCCGTTCGTGGGCGGATGATCCAGTGCCCGGAACCTGACTTCAACAGCATCCCAGATATGCTCGATGGGATTCATGTCAGGGCTCCGGGCTGGCCAGCTCAGTCGTTGGACCTCTCCTGCATGCTCCTCGAAACATTCGCGGACGACATTGGAGCGATGTGGTGGAGCATTGTCATCTTGAAAGACTGATACGTCGCCAGGTTGTTGAAATGTCAAAAACGGGTGCAGATGGTCTCCGATGAGTTGACGATACCGTGGACCATTCAACGTTTGGTCCGGGATAACCAGAGGGCCCATTCCAAACCAGGAAAATGCACCCCAGACCATCACTGACGCCCCACCACCCTGCACCACCACCTGTTGGCATGCGGGATCCATCGTTTCGTGAGGTCTGCGCCACACACGGTGCCTCCCATCAGCGTGGTACAGTTGATATCGTGACTCATCTGACCATATGGCGTTACGCCACTGTTGCAGAGTCCAGCCAAGATGGTTGGTGGCAAATGCACGCCGGAGTGTCCGATGACGCTGGGTAAGCATTGGCACCCACCTATAGGGCTACGGCTGCTAAACCCGAGGGCATGCAGATTCCGACGGATTGTCCACCGAGAGACGTTTCTAGTGCGGCCAGTATTGAACTGGCCTGTGATTTGCTGCACTGTTGCGCTCCTGTCTCTCTGAATCATTCGTCCAGGTGTCGCCGGTCACGATCATTCAGGGCAGCTGGACGCCTGGTTCGGTGCCAGTTGCGGACTGTGATGCCTTCATCCAGCCATTCCCGATACACCCTGGAGACAGTTGAGCGGGGAAAGCCAAATTCCTGCACCACTGCCGAAATGGAACATCCCATGCGTTGGGCACCTACTATTATACCTCGTTCAAAAGACGTTAACTCGCGACGACGTGCCATTTCTGATTAATCACTTATCCAAGCTCTTCCCACAAAGTCTAATGGTCCATTCCTAGAATCCGTTACCCCTGTGAATTTGTGAGCCATGCCCATCAATCAATGTGCTTGCTATCCCATGAGTTTTGCTAACTCAGTGTAAATAATAAGTAAAGACCAGTAAAATTAATTAATAAATCTTTAAAGAAAATCCCATGAATATTCTGTGAGGGTTTTATCCTACGCCATACCTCAGCTGTCAAATTATTGATGAAAAATAGGAAAGAAAATTCCACAGCCTGGATTCAAACCAGGAACCTTTGACTCATACCGCCAACGCGCTAACCAATAGGAAAGAATATTAATACTCATTCATTAGATATGCTTAATGAATATTACGCCTTAGGAAAGATAGTCCCAGCCTGCGGACTAGGTAACTGCTCTAAGCAAGCCCTAAGGACATGTAAATAGCGTTTTGCTTTCATGTTCCCAGTGGCGCAAAGGTTCCTGGTTCGAATCCAGACTGTGGAATTTTGTTTCCTATTATTCATCAATAAATCTTTGTTAATTATATGGTCCTGCGATAAGCATTTGCTTCAGGAAAACGCACAAATTACTTTAAACAATTTCATTTAACAGGACACCTCGCATAACAGTACAGTTAGTGTCCGCAGAAGTGATGTTCTATTCTATAAAGAACTGCAGAAGGTTGATTCAGCCTTATAAAAATGGTTCATACTGTGAAATTTAACGAGGAAAATGCGTAATGCCAAAAATATAATGTGTTCTGTCAGATACCCAATTTGTCGGACGATACTCTGCAACGAAGTTTTCACTCCAACAATGCTCGTTGTAGAATGGTGGGGTTAATTCTGTCCCATTCTTCTTTAACAGCTTTCCATAAGCCATCGACGGTTGGTGGCTTTCAAGAGCATGTTACAAAGGCAGAAAAGTCAAAGGATGAAGGTGTGACACAAAAGGGTAAGCTTCGAATTCCAGTTTCTTCCGCCACCCTCACCTTGAAAGCCACTATAGCACGAGAAGATTTTGGGACCCATCAACTCTACTAAGGCCCCTCCGTTGGCACTATTTTGACGCGGTGGAGGGGTTTGCGTCCTCCAATGGTGCTAAGGGCTATGCTAGATAGGGATACCCTTGCCGGACAGGCCTTAGTTGAGGGATCACGAAAAAACTAGTCGGTCGCTTATAGACCCGCCCAGGGGACCGATGCATGCAACTGTGGCTTTACAAGGCAACTGTGCATGTGACCAGTATTTCCACCCCCGTGTTTGTCATGCGCGGCGGCCCATATTCGGGGGAAAGAGGGCTGAATTTGTTTTTTTCTTACTGACGGAAAACAAAAAAAAAATTTCTTTAGAGAAGGCTGAGTTTCTGAGAAAAGTGTTAAAATGATGGGATCTGAAGTTTATAATTGAGGGGCTCATTGGAAAAGGGGCATATGGCACAAAACCATGTTTTCATAGGAAAGTGTTTTTAAACAATAAACATGTTTTCTCAACAATCTTATCACTTGTCTTTAATGTCTGATCTGTTAACACTAGTCAACACACATTTTGTGACTAAGACCACACAAAGTGTTCTTAGTAGTAATTTGTAGGTTCAATCCGAATCTGCTTTTAAATTTTTTCAATAACGTCAAGTTTCACGTTATGCTCATCGAAACTTCTATGTTAAATTAATAGGAATGAAGAGAAGCGGCTACATTGTTAAAGTATCCGTATTTTGGGGCCGCAAGGAAATTTACCAGGCCCCAAACATTGAATGATTTAAAAATGTTTCATTGTAAAACAAGAAAGCTGTGCGTGCTAGAGAAATTTACAAATTATATTCGTAATCAGCAGAAAAAAATACTACCAAAAATCACCCACTTTCATTTTGTCACAAGAAATATCTTAAATTTTTTTGGCCAGTGTAATCAAAATAAATGGTATGATGATTAAACTATCAAATATTGGCAGAAAATATATGAAATTAAGACATATTTGAACGCATTTCAAAACAGACTGATATGAAGAAGAATATGATAGATATTCAGAATGCTTATATTGGGAAATATACACATGCCACTGTGCTAGAAGTTCATTAAAGAGACTCTATATGACTGGAGCTATCTTTTTTATAACAACTCAATATTCATTAATACAGGGTGAAAATTAATTCCACTGCCAAACTTGGAGAGGTAGTAGGGATAGTCGAAACAAACAACTTTTCTTTATACCAGTTTTGCGAGAAAAATTTATTTACCAACACAGAACAGTTACAGCAGTTGTTCAAAGTGTTTGTGTCGTTCCACACATGGCGGTTGTAGCAACTGAAGAGACCATCCTTGGTGAACTGTGCTTCATCAGAAAACAAAACAAGTTCACCAAACGCGGGATTGACGGCAACATTCTGAAGATACCAGTCGGAAAAGTGCACACTTAGTTGGTAGTCGTTGAATCGCAAAGCCTGCACAGTCTATTCGTGGTATGGATGTTGCCCATTGTCATGCATGACGTTCTAGACGATTGTTTGACTGGTCCTTACAGCATGTGCGACTGCACGGGTGCTTGTTGAGGGATCCTCTGCAAACCGTTGCAGTATCTCCTCTTCCACACGTCCTTTCTCACATGTCTTGGAGTTCTGCTGTAACTATTCTGCGTTGGTAAATAAATTTTTCTCGCAAAACTTGGTATAAAGAAAAGTTGTTTTTCCGACTATCCCTACTACCCAAGTTTGGCAGTGGAATTAATTTTCACCCTGTATGTGGCATGTGCCCCTTTTCCAGTGAGGCCCTCAATTGTTGAACTCGACATTTGGAGAATTTTCTCCATTTGTGGTAGAAAGGACAATTAAAAATGTCGCTGGCCGCGCATAAAAGGCGACTACCAAATGATTGCCTACTGATAGAGAGATTAACACTTCGACACAACCAGAGAAACTTTTTCGATGCTCTAAGTTTAGGGGAATAAATGCAAAGGTCTATCCTTACTCTTTAAATATTGCTGCACCCTTACTGCCCTGAAAGCAAGACACTGATCAAATCAGATATTTTGTCATGTGTAGGCTAGATCTGCAGAGAGTCAAAAGTTATATTATTAGGTTGTTCTGCAAGGAAAGCCTCCGTTTGTGTGGCGTGATTTAAGTGCTTCGTACAGCATAGTGTAGTTGAGTATTTTGCGTGTTATATGCTCAGCGGGAATCTTGATCATGGCACAATCTTAATAAGAGTGACGTAGAGGTTATAAATATTCAAAATTATCTGTGCTAATCTGAAAATTGAATGTATTGGGAAGGCGTTATGATCTCTTTACTTATATTATTACGGTTAAGTATTAATAAGAGTGAACAATGAACAATTTAAAGATAATTAGATTCTAATGTAATCCTCCTACCAGTAATGTTGATAGAATTGTTAGAAAAATTACTAAGGAAGCGTGTTTTAGCAAGTATCACACAACGAATGATTATTGGCCTTCGTGCTTTGTACCGTCTTTCCATGTTCAAATTTTAGGATACAATGCGTGACACTGCTGCCTGAGATGATCCATCACGTGATGCAATCGTCTTTTGGGTAGCTAGGTTTTCCCCTGTGATCAGGGCTTTCATTTTCCGAATTACATTGTACAGTGCGACATGGTTGGGTCTGTAGTTTTCGCGCACATTTTTTAGCATTGTTGTCCGAATTTCGTAAAATGCTCTTGTCCGTAAGTACAATAAGGACGCCTGTTTTAGAAGCACTGAACCCACTTTATTCTACTGTTTAATAATCTCAAAATAACTAAATCCTACGTCGAAAGGGATACATAATACTATATCCAGCTGTCATATAGCGTTTCCGAAACCGGTCCACTAGAGGCGGGAACCACATATCCGGTGTATGAGCTGGCCGTCTTCAACAGCAAGACCGACTGCCTCCATAGCCTTGTGGTTGCGCTGATACCAGTCTGCTGGTATATTTGCAGCATCAGGCTTTGGGTGGCGAAAATGATGAACTGTCATCATCAATTTGCTTATCCAGAATATAGTCTGTTGCATATCTTAATTGCAGCCAATCAGAAATTACCTAGCTTTAAAATCGTGTGCATAAGAATGAATCAACCATCTGTATAAAAGTAGCGCTTGAGAATATAAACATTTCTTTAGAGTACAGTAGAGTAGTTTTTACAAGGTGAGGGTGTTAAATCCGGAAGGTTTAAAATCTCTAGGTATCTACTAGAACAACTAGAATGACTACAGACAACTTTATTATCTATTATTTGGAAACTCAAACTCGGATCAAGTCCGGAAGCCAAGTCCCACAGGCGGACCCAAGAGAGGGCCAAGCCCAAGGGGCTCAAATGCAAGGAACGGAAAAATTACGTGCTCGTGGGAATATTAATGTTTCGGTATTGGAATTTCCTTACTATGTGACATGTGTTTAGGATTGTGTCTTTCTGTAAGGTTTTTAATAAGTGTGGGTTTAAATTTAGCGTTGACAAGCTTTAGTGTAATGAAATAAGCCCAGTAGCAGAAAGAACGATAGGAACAATGTGCACTCTGGTAACTTCCTAAAGGCTTTTTATTTCGTATATCAATATCCGTAAATATTTATTGATTTTTGTCAGAGTATGTCTTTTGTAAATTGTGTGCATTGGGATGGAGATATCAATTATGTAAGTCGTATAAATTTTATATATGAGTGTAATTTCTGGTCTGTTATGAGAGATTATAGCTCTGAGAATATAGTTTATGTGTGGTGTTCTCTAAGACAGTGTCTGGGATAAATATATTGTATGGAGTATTGATATCCCAAAGCTTGTGTATCTTAGCTACGTAAATGTTGATGCATTTTGTTGGCTACTTGGTTATGTCTGTGTTAATAATCTGTCTGCGTGAGTATTTTGCAATTGGATATGGTATGTTGGATGGTTTCCTGCGATATGTCTTTTCTTGCAAGCTCCATCAGTCGAATTTTTGTTAATATGTTTTCTGTAGCTTTTTTTGTTAATAACCTGGTCTTGTATGGAAATCATGGTTCCTTCAGTTTCTGAAAAGAGACTCCCTTCGCTCAACCAAAAGTTCGATGGTTTTTCGTCGACGTGTGGCTGGTTGAGGTCAGAAGGATATCTACCCTGGAGTTGCTTTCCGAGCCATGACTGAAGTTTAGTGTATGTTGTAGGAATGTTATGGGTGTTCTTCAGATTTAAAGGTGTGCATTTTGTATCAATCATGCAGATTGCTTTTGTGCAATGGTGATGTGTGTTGTTTAGAGTAAATGAATTCTCTGAGTGACCTAGTCTCTTTCTGGTGTAAATATATTATTTCTATAAGACCTCTGCCTCTCTCTGAACAAGGCAGGGCGAGTCTTTCGATAGCTGTGTGTGGATGATGTTTTTTGTACTTTATAAGTAATTTACGTTGTTTCCTTTCAAGTCCTTCAAAATGTGTGTCCACTATACCACTCCAAAGGCGTAGGAGAGTATTGGGATGGCGTAAGTGTTGATGGGCTTGATTAAATTTCTGGAATTAATGTGTGTTTTAAGTACGAAGATATTGTTTAGTGAATGCGCTCTTTATGTGTTTGTGCCCCAGAAGCTTGGTTTGTTTAAATCCTAGATTTTTTTAAAATTCACCATTTTCCATAGCAGCAATGTGACCTGGTCTTCCAATCTGAAGCCCTCATCCCTGAGTACTCCATTATTATTATTATTATTATTATTATTATATAACGATACTTTGGTGGCTATTTCGCTTCATTGATTCATTGACAGAACACACTGGATATAACTTTACAGTATCATGGAAAAAATATCAAGTTTAAAATACAATAAAGTTCGGTGAATGACGTCAAATTGCTAACGGTCGTAAGAGTGCACCATCGTCGTATCCTGCCCCAGACAGGTCGAGACATGTTTAAACAAATTTGAGAGAATCAGCGCTGCGAGTGTGTTTATTGTGTTTAAACAGGACATTGAAGAGAGAAGGCGTAGTACGCGCGATCGAAACCCAAAATGGATCAGCGACCGAAAGAGACTCATGAAATGATGACAACAGTTTACAAAGAAAGTGCTATTACTTTGAAGTGTGTTTATGAGTGGTTTAAACGGTTCCGAAGAGGCCGGAACACCGTAGAAGACGCCCCCCCCGAAATGGCCAGACAAACCTGAAGGATATCACTAAAAACGACTACGCCAGGAGTTTCCAGGACTTGTACAGGCGTTCCCAGAAGTGCATTACCATCGACGGGGATTACTTTGAAGGATAGTAACTGCTGTTTCATGTAAGCGAACAATCCACTCTCAATATGCCATCAGTCACAGGTTGTATCAAGAATGGCATTAAAAATTAGTAAAGATCATGATAATGAGTGAAACTGCTTGCTGATCGCGGATGAACATGCTTGATTGGCAAAATTGAGCTCTAAAGTGATGCTTGTTAAGTGAGCTATGTTGAATTCCCAAAATGAAATTCTTAAATATCAAAAACACGAAAAGGTGGTAAAGGTTTAAAACTTAACTAACATTGTAATTCATGAGGGATCATCTCGTTAATAAATCCTTCATTACACCAATTGAGAAAAATAATCTCCCAATGTTTAAAAATGCTGTAGTTAAATTAATTATCCTATTGGTTAAACATTGAATGTGTATATAAATGATTTTTAATTTTTTTCTTATAGGGCTGAATGGTTGTAAGGCTGCTGGAGGTGACTGCAGCGCTGTAGACTGCGGTGATGAAGAAAAGAGCTCTCTGAATGAATTCTGTGATATGTTTGCAGAAGAAAGATGTTGCTTTTTTAATAAGCCTTATTATACTAAATAAAGGGGACTGTTAGGTTTAGATTTTCATATCAAAAAGTTAACGTCGTTTTTCGTCATTATTGACTATTCTTTTATAAACCATGCGAAATATCTATTAAATTAAGTTCAAGAAATGTTTTTTTTTTAAATCTACTATTTATGTAAAAAATTAGATCAAATAAAGTTTCGTCGTCTTAATTTCTTTGTTTACTGGCGTTAGTTTCGAGCGTGGGGTTGATGCAAGAGAGAAGATAAGATTATATGGTGGCCGAGTCTCTCTCTCTCTACTCTAATTTGCAGCGATTGAATAAAACAAAATAGTAGATGGCATTTTCATAATGCAGCCTTTCTTTGATATTCTGAAACAGATTTTTGTTAAGTACTGCACTGTAGGAGTACCAAGAGTGAAAAGGTGTTCGGATATGTTTGATCATATAGTGCACTTAGAAAGTTAATGATAATATGTGAAACAGTCTAAATAAAAAGTGTTGAGAAGTTTATTTCCACCGGCATTATTGAAGAAAGCTCCAGAGGGTGTCAATATTAAGTTTTGAGAAGAATGAATACATAATTCACTCGATGAATTGATAATTGAGATTTGAATAATTTATTTGGACGTTTTTTGACTTACCAAAAAGTTATTCTAAAATAAAATTTGTTTAATATTTTTAGTTTCCAATGGGACTAAAAATGCATGCTTCGTTCCTTTGATGAAATTATAATAAATGGTCGAAGAGCAGAAGAGAAAATAGATCGTATATTCAGTCAAATAAAAGCATTTTCAAATAAAACTTGGCATGGATAATGTTAATTCTTAAGATTCCAGGCATTTCCTGAATGCTGCGTCTTATCCATTGCAAATATCTGTATGGCAAATTATGAAATTTAAATTATATGGTTTACTTACAGATATGTCAATTGCAATTGAATATGGCATTCGTCTTCTCTCTCTTATACGTATTTCTCGTATATTTCGTTCTAACTGCCATTAAAAAACTGAACAGGAAATTACTGAAGCTTGAGAAATTGAGCATCCCGTTATTCGTGCCAGATGGCAGCAGCGGTTGACATGGAGTGTTTGGGAGTCAGTAGCCCACACTTCCTCTTTTTCAAGCTCCCAACTTTTTCGGTCCCAGAAAAATCGGTTTTCTGTCAACGCCAAAAGAAGAGTACGAGTAGGAAAATAGGAATCGGTGCTCACGAGATTAAAGGGGAAGCCAAAAGAGAAAAATGCTTCTCGGTGAAAGATTTGCTCATTCGCCCTATGATGTTTACCCAAAGGTGAATAAATAGAGCAACGACGAGCTGGCATTGTCAGTCAAACATTCAATCCTTCCATTCGATATATTAGACAAAAGAAGGAAACACAAAAGGAGCAAACAAACTCTACAGAGAGGAAACTTCAAAAGAGCGGAAGATGGAAGTGCGCATGACATTTCATCAAATGCATAAAACTTACTCCGTTAACCTATCTGGTCGGCTAGGATATTTTAAAAATTCTGCATAGGCTGATTAATTTTTACAAAATCTAATTTTCATTCTAAATGATGTGAAAAATCCATATCTTTCGACTAAGTTAGCCTAAATAATTGAGCGTGTTGGATATAACACAGGTCAACAATGAAAAATCATCTTGAATAATTTGCCTTATTCTTGTGGTTTTTAGTGTGCTGAATCCGAATCTGCTTTTACATTTTTTCTGTCACGTCACGTTTCCAAGTTATGAATATAGAAACTGCAGTATTAAAGTAATGAGTGTGAAGAGAAGCGGCTGCGATATTAGAGTATCCATATTTTAGGCCACAAGGAAATATATCAGGTCCAATACTCTGAATAATTTAGAAGTGTTTCATTGATAAATAAGAAAACTGTGGGTGATAGAAAAAAGTGAGACCAGATACGAATTCAGCACATGCAAAAGCATAAGAATTAGCTTTTGGTGTAAAGATGAGTTTAAAGTTGTTGTTTTTTTGTGACCTGTATAATTTAAATGATTGCCTAATGACTTTATTTCACAATTCAATTCATATCTTTTTTTTTCATAATAGGAAAAAAAAGCTATAATATCTGGTGTCCTCGTTGTGCTGCCAATAATAAAGCCAAAGATAATAGCAATGGATGGCACCTCTTTCCCATTATTATATGGTTTCGCTCTCGTGTGTTTGTCTGTCCGTCTGTATGTCCGATAATTTCTCGAGAACGTTTTAACTTTTCCGAATTCTGTTTTCGCTGTAGGAAAGAAAACCTTCCTGAGCTCACCTGATTAGTTTGACATTGAAATCAGTCTAAAAGACACGTGATCACTAAGATCCAAACCCCCTTATTAAAAATTTTTCATTTCAATATAAGGCATGTAGTATATCATTCGAACGGGAATCACGACCACAACACGAATATGACATTCTTTTCGAGTTTCGAAATGCTAGGTCCAAGAAAAGGACTCCCAAAGAGTACTTAAATGACTCCTTATTACGAGCTTTAGCTAAAGTTATATATCTATATTATAATCGGTTAAGTGTCATCGCTATGTTGCCAAGGTTAAGTATACATTGGCAATTTTACGTAAAGACCTCAACTGATTGTGTGAGAGGGCAATCCTTGCTGCTAAAACTGATGATGTTCATACAAACAACCACATTCAAGACATGATTCCACAGTCTATGACTGAACACAACTCTAGTGAAACGATTACGTGTTGATAAGGCAATAATCAGATTTCCTCAACTCTCTCAATCCATCTCTGAAGTATTTTGTAACATAGAACTAATTCAGAACTCAAGCCTTTATTTTGACGTTAAAGATGTGCGTATTCTAAAATGTTAAAGATGGAATATCGAATTTTCCTGGGCAAACCCGACTGGACACAAAATTCCAGTGTAAGAATTTTAAAGAATTCTTTTCATTTTCCCAAAGTAATTATATACTTTATTACGGATTTTTCATGCCTTCTTATTTATATTCAAAATCAGATATTGCAAAATTTCATCAAACAAACGAATCGAGCAACGCCGGGCACATAAGCTAGTTAATAATAAATAATAATAAAATCTTGTAAACATTCCAAGGAGGAGCTTTAGCAGTGAAGGAGAAATACATTTATACATTTATTAGAAAAATTAATCCCCCCTCCCCCTCCTCCCGAGTAGGGTAAGGCAAGTAGCAGATCCTGAAGTCATCTATTTTTACCCCTTTATCTGAACTTTTTACCTCACCCCAAGTTTTTTAATCAAAAATTAATTTTCTCGAAGGTAATATGTAGAAAATGTAAAAGAGCTCGTATTTTCTTTCCTTTCTCATCATTTCCGAACGTATGATATATCACAAGCCATATGTTGGCATAGTTCTAAAGACCACGTGACTACCACCCCCGCAAATCCGACCCCTATGGAACAACTGAGCCTGAACCTCATAGTAATGTAGATCTTGCCTAGAGGAATCTGGACACCGAATTTCACGCCTTTACATACCTGAATTTCACATAGATATGTTGTCCTCTCTGAATCCCACCCCCTTAATTCCGACCCCAGTGTACCAATCAAAACCAAACTAAATAGTGCAGATGGGCATGCCTATACGAAGCTACATTCCGAATTTCAACCTTCTACCTGAAAAAAATGTAGAAATTATGAAGTGTTACACAGTTAAGACATTATAAAACCAATAAGTAGCTCCATTTTTTCGCTACTGAATAATAAGCTTATGAGCACTTGAGCAATCGTGCATCGACAAAGCAATTTCACGTGCGCGCGCCGATGTCAGTAATGCTTAAAAGATGAACAGAAAGTAACAATGTATTCCTTCTTGATAAATCGATTGTTATATGACATGCTATTATCTTGATATTCTTTACACTCACTGTTTTAGCACGTGAATTCGACTTGAAGGGGTCCACGAAAAATTCTGAAAAGTTAATACGGCCGAGCTAAGACTTTGATAATCATATTTCTGAAAACAGAATTTGAAAAAGTTAATCCGTTTTCAAGTTATCGTGCAAACGGCGGACGGCCGGACGGACGGATAAACGTACAGACCAAGGGCGCATTCTTATAAGTAGCTTTTATGCTAAAGCTCCTAATAAATGCCATCAAACAATGATTAAAAAATCAATGTATACTTAATCTTGGCAACATAGCGATGACGCCATCAACAATGATGATACAAACAATGTATACGTAACCTTGGCAGCATAGCGACGACATTAGCCGTGTATAATATAGATACAGGGTGTTTCAATAGAGTGTAACAGTGGAATATCTAGAAAAATACACATCTGATCGAAAAAACAAAAGACACGTATTTAATATTTTTCAAAAGCTATATAATGATATCAAGCTTGACCGCCACTCCTACCCCGCTGAGGATGTGGGAGGGCTAACTTTGAAATCTTACTTGGGAACCCCTATTTATAATGGTATTTTACGATTGTAACAACAACACTTGAAAAATGTTTTATTCTTGGTGTTTTTTCAACTTATCCAACCGTTTGGGAGATAGAGGCAATGAAAGTGTGGAAATTTTATCGAAAATTTTTGAACCCAATTTTATCGATGAAGACAAAGACATAAAGGGTGACTCTTAGATATATACCTATTCTACTTTTTGATGGGCTTTAAGAAGAATTTCATATATCTAAAAAAATTTAATACATATGCACAGACTCTGCTTATGTACTGAAAATGTTTTTTGGATTTTAGAAATTCCGACTTCAGATTCATAAAGACAATCAAAAAATAGAATAGGAATGCCTTTAGGACCCACTCTCTATCTCTGTCTTCATCGATAAAATTGGAATCAAAACTTTAAAAGTTCCACACTTTTAGTGCCTCTATCTTCTAACCGGTTGGCTCAATTAAAAAACACCAGGAAAAAAAAGCATTTCTCAAATTTTGTGTACAATCTGAATATACCATTAAAAAATAGGGGTTCCTGTTTAAGATTTCAAAGTTACCCTTTCCCCCCACCCTCAGAGGATGGAGGTGGGAGATCGAGTTTAGTACCATTGAAAAAATATTAAACATGTACTTTTTGTTTTTTCGATCTGATGTGTATTTCTCCAAATATTCCACTGTTACAGTTTATTTGATACATCCTGTATATTTACTGTATTTTGATCTTGTACATATATATATATACTTACTTACATAAAAGTCAAAAATATTACGAAATTTATTCCTTTGTAATTTTGTTCACCTGAATTGCTGATTCGTCCCACTGTGCAATTCCCAGGCACTCTAATTCGTACCACGCGCGGGCCGGTGTCGATGGTTAAGCAGTAACAATCCGCCGTTAAGAATAGAAACAGCTCCTTCAGAAACCCGCACCGAATCGAATCACCGATAATAAGTTTAGATGGCAAACTGAGACAGATAATGCCGAATTACGTTTAATAATTAACAGGTTCCCCACCCCCATAATCTTCATTAAAAAATAAATTCGAGTGAAATAAAAGTGATACGTAAATAAAATCTTATTAACATTCCAAGAAGGAGCTTTTGCTGTAAGGTAGAAATGCAATTGATAATGTATTAGATGGATCCCGCAAAATTTGACGGTAAACAACCCATCTTATTGTTAATCTCCATCTCTTTAACTAGAAAATAAAATCTTGTAAACATTCCAAGGAGGAGCTTTAGCAGTGAAGCAGAAATACATTTACAGGTATACGTTTATTAAAAAGAAATTAACCCCCCACTCGCCTCTCGAGTAGGATAAGGCAAGTCATCTACTTTTACCCCTTTAACTGGACTTTTTACCTCTCCCCAAGTTTTGTTTTTAATCCATAAATTGATTTTCTCGAATGTAACATGTAAAAAATGTAAAAAAACCTCGTATCTTATTTTCCTTTCTCATCATTTCCGAACGTATGATATATATCACATGCCTTAGAACCAAGTGACTACCACCCCCGCAAATCCTATCCCACTGGAATAATTGGGCCTAAACTTTATAGTAATGTAGATCTTCCCTAGAGGTATCTGGATACTGGAATTTACGCCTTTACGTTCCTAAATAGCACACAGATATGTTGCCCTTTCTGAATGCCACCCCCGTAATTCCGACCCCCGTATACAGATCAAAACCAAACTAAATAGTGCAGATGGACATGCCCATAATAAGCTACATTCCGAATTTCAACCTTCTACCTCAAAAAATGTAGCAATGATGAAGGGTGATTCAAATCGTCTGTAAAATAACACCAATAAAATCTTGTAAACATTCCAAGGAGGAGCTTTAGCAATGAAGCCGAAATATATTTATACGTTTATTAAAAAGAAATTAATCGGGGCGCGGCCGCGCCCGAGTGGGATAAAGCAAGTCATCTATTTTTACCCCTTCATCTGCACTTTTTACCTCTCCCCAAGTTTTTTAATCAAGAACGTAATATGTATTAAATGTAAAAAAAACCTCGTATCTTCTTTCCTTTTTCATCATTTCCGAACGTATGATATATTACATGCCATATGTTGCCATAGTTCTGAGGACCAAGTGACTGCCACCCCCGCAAATCCGATCTCACTGGAACAAATGGGCCTAAACTTCATAGTAATGTTGATCTTGCCTAAAGGAATCTGGATACTGGACTTTACGCCTTTACGTACCTAAATAGCACACAGATATGTTGCCCTCTCTAAATCCCACCCCCGTAATTCCGATCCCGTATTAACCACCTAATAAACTAAATAGTGCAGATGGCCTGCCCATAGAAAGCTCAAAACCAAACATTGCGAATTTGAACCTTCTACCTCAAAAATGTAGAAATTATGAAGGGGACGGACTGACATTATAAAACCAATAAGTAGCTCCATTCTTATTAGGAGCTTTAGCAAAAAAGCTACTTATAAGAATGCGCCCTTGGTCTGTACGTTAAATCGGGCGTCCGGCCGCCGTTTGCACGATAATATGAAAACGGATTAACTTTTTCAAATTCTGTTTTCAGAAATATGACCATCAAAGGCTTAGCTCGGCCGTATCAACTTTTCAGAATTTTTTGTGGACCCCTTCAAGTCGAATTCACGTGCTAAAACAGTGAGTGCAAAGAATTCAAAGATACTGGCATGTCATATGACAATCGATTTGTCAAGAAAGAATATATTGTTACTTTTTGTTCATCTTTTAAGCATTATTGACATCGGCGCGCGCAAGTGAAATCGCTTTGTCGACGCACGATTGCTCAAGTGCTCATAATCTATAAGCTTATTATTAATTAGCGGAAAAATGGAGCTACTTATTGGTTTTATTTTATACACGATTTGAATCACCCTTCATCATTTCTACATTTTTTGAAATAGAAGCTTGAAATTCAGAATGTAGCTTACTATGGGCATGTGCACCTTCACTCTTTAGTTTGATTTTGATTAGCCCACTAAGGTCGGAGTTTTGGGGGTGAAAATTAGAGGGAACCAAAAGGTCTACGTGTATTTATTCATATAAAGGAGTGAAATTCGATATGCATATTCCTATAATCAAGATCTCCATTATATGAAGATTTTTTTCCCGAGGTATCCATGCTTTCCCGACTTAGTGGCGGAAATGCATCGAAAAGATGGGGACTACATTGAAAAATAGTGTACAAACTCTATCTGTAATAAAGGAGCTGTAAAAAAATATTTCCGATTATCATTTGACTGACCTCGTAAGTAGAATAAGAATGGGGCTACTTATTGGTTTTATCTCCTGTTAAGAGTGCAATGCAAAACTTAATTGCGAAATGGCATGCAGCGGGATCAGTACTGAATGCAAAGAAAGTGGGCAAAAGGGCGGTCCGTACGACAGCAACCATTGCTGTTGTCCGTCCGTCCCCTTCATAATTTCTACATTTTTTTTTTTTTAGATAGAAGGTTGAAATTCGGAATGTAGCTTACTATGGGCATGTCCATCTGCACAATTTAGTTTGGTTTTGATTGGTATACGGGGGTCGGAATTACGGGGGTGGGATTCAGAGAGGGCAACATATCTATGTGGTATTTTGATACGTAAAGGCGTAAAATCTAGTATCCAGATTCCTCTATTGCTATGAAGTTTAAGCCCAATTGTTCCAGTGGGATCGGATTTGCGGGGGTGGCAGTCACTTGGTCCTTAGAACTATGGCAACATATGGCATGTGATACATCATAAATTCGGAAATGATGAGAAAGGAAAGAAGATACGAGGTTTTTTTATATTTTTTACATATTACGTTCGAGAAAATCAATTTATTGATTAAAAAAAACTTGAGGAGAGGTAAAAGTGCAGATGAAGGGGTAAAAATAGATGACTTGCCTTATCCTACTAGGGAGGCGGGGAGGGGGTATTAATTTCTTTTTAATAAACGTATAAATGTATTTCTGCTTCACTGCTAAAGTTCACATGACTCCTTGGAATGTTTACAAGATTTTATTCTATTTACGAGGGTCAGTCTAATGAAAACCGGAAATATTTTTTTACAGCTCCTTTATTACAGACAGAGTTTGTACACTATTTTTCAATGTAGTCCCCATCTTTTCGATGCATTCCGCCATCGAGTCGGGAAGGCATGGATACCTCGCGAAAAAAATCTTCATATAATGAAGATCTTGCTTATAGGAATCTGCATACCGAATCTCACTCCTTTATATGCATAAATACACCTAGACTTTTGGTCCCCTCTAATTATAACCCCCAAAAATCCGACCTTCGTGGGCTAATCAAAACCAAACTAAATAATGAAGGTGGACATGCACATAGTAAGCTACATTCCGAATTTCAATCTTCTACCTCAAAAAATGTAGAAATGATGAAGGGTGATTCAAATCGTGTGTAAAATAAAACCAATAAGTAGCTCTATTTTTCCGCTACTTAATAATAAGGTATAGATTATGAGCACTTGAGCAATCCTGCGTCTACAAAGCGATTTCACGTGCGCGCGCCGATGTCAATAATGCTTAAAAGATGAACAGAAAGTAACAATATATGCCTTCTTGAAAAATCGATTATTATATTACATGCCAGTATCTTTGAATTCTTTACACTCACCTTTTTTTGTACGTGAATCTACTTGAAGGTGTCCACGAAAAATTCTGAAAAGTTGATATGGCCGAGCTAAGACTTTGATGGTCATATTTCTGAAAACAGAATATAAAAAAGTTAATCCGTTTTCAAGTTATCGTCCATACGCCGGACGGCCGGCCGGACGGACGGTTAAACGTACAGACCAAGGGCGCATTCTTATAAGTAGCTTTTATGCTAAAGCTGCTAATAAAAATCGACAGAGCAACAAATAGATTAATAAAGCAGCTTAAAAGCAGAGAACATTGCACGGAAGCCAATTTTTGCGGATGTACTGTACGTAAGGACCATTTTTCTCATAAAACTACGCATGCGCTTATTGCAATTTCTCATAAAACCACGCGACGGTCGCTCACAAATCCACGCGACGTACGATTGCTCAATTGCTCATAATCTATATACGTGGAATGATCAAAAAGTAAGGTTACAAAGCCTGCAGTGAAACGTGTACATTTTATTTCTTATAGCCAACTGATAGTACATACATTAAGTTATTTTTCGTCATAGTCTCCATATTGGTTTATGCACTTGTCGGTTCGTGGGATGAGTTTGAATATTCCCTCCTGGTTAAAATCCTGTCTTTGCGTGTTCAGCCACGTTGTCGCGAGACGGCCAGGACTTCTCACCGATCGGCAACAACGTACAAATACTCCTTGGCTGTTATTTGACCTTAAAGGAATATCAGGGGGTTCGTACCAAACCAACCGAACCAACAAAACATACTAAGTACTCCCACCATAACCTTGAGCTGTTGAGACAAGGTAGAATGGGTCGATTGCTTTATGGACCTGTCCGCCATCGGTACACAATAAGGTATAGTGTGACATGTCCGACCGCATTACCCCTTTTCAGTTATCTATTGTTCAGCCACGTTACTACTAATACCACTGAGGGCAAATTTTTCGGCTCTTCGCTGAAATGAGATGCTTCCGCACCTGTGCTCTGCTCGCCAAGCCTATTCTCTTCAATACTCTGCATTGCTTTGTTGTCGTGGATTTGGGTTGGGATGAATCTTCCTAGAAGTTTTCCGTCAATTGTTGCACAGTAGATCATCGTTGTCGCTGCACAAGCTTTGAGACGCCGTCGATCACGGTTTTGCATGATTATTTTCAATCTACACTGTAGACGTTAGGACAAATATTGCGGGTTCAGCTTTCATGAATTAAACACTTTAGAGATCTCACCTATCGAGAACACGGTCAGCTGTGTTGTCTTGGCTTGTTAGTTATCATGGCACGTACCAGCCGGGATCTAACAATAAGGCCTTTTTCGAACTCGGACAGGTCTTTTCGAACAACTACCGGCACTCTACTGATATGAGTATAGACTCCCTGTGAAATTCACGTGATCTTTACGGTCATATTTTATGACACGGTTCTAATTCATTGGCTAGGCAGTGTAAATCAATATTATTGGCCGTAAGCCGTGCGACGTAGCAGTCTAGGTTTTAAGGAAACTGTACATTCGGCTAACGCACGCGGCAAGGTCGCACCATAAGCCGTCTGAGCATCTCAAAATTTTTGCATACCTCCCCCTTCATACACGAAGGGAAATTTGCGTATCCGCGGTTTGTCCTGATTTATTTTTATCAGGGTTCCCCTTTTCATTGCCTGTCTTATAGAAAACTCTCTGTTCACGTGGGAAAATGTATTCATGTCAACTACAGGGTGACTAGCGACCGGGAAAACCGGGAAAAGTCAGTCAATTTTACAAAAAATAAGAGAATTTTATAAAATCAGCAAAAAATAATGAGAAATAGGAACGAAAAATTTGAAAAATATCAATAATATTCTATGAAGATAGATTTTTTTTGCTGCTTTTGTCAAGGAAAATAACGTGATCAACCGGGAAAAATCAGGGGAACGTCAGGGAAGTTTACGATATCTTTTTGCTAGACACCCTGCAACTAAATAGTAAATTGTATCAGTGGAATTTTAAGAACCTTCTATTTGCAAACACGCATCAATGGCATAGCTTATCAAGACTTCGAAAAAGAAAAAGTGACAATCTACTTCATGCAAAACGAGCAAGAAAGATTTTGCCGCTTAAAAATAAGTTGAAACTTCAAGTTATTATGACTGAGGGAAAGATCAATACCGATGTCGCCTTTAACTTTAGTCGCCTGGCAATTTGACACCCCTTAACACCCGTTTTCCTATAAGGCTTTGGTCCCGTTATCTGTAAATTCAGTATACACAAGAGTTTTCGGGAACCAAACCCTCGCGGATAACGAGGAATTACTGTTTTATTCTCAGTTTAATTCAGAAATGACATGAAGCCGCAACTACGAAAAGAAACAGAAATCTAACCGCTTTTAGGTTAAAAATATATGAAAACAGATTGCAAAATGGAAACAAATTATTTGAACAATTGTGTTTCGATGATGAAGAAAAAAATTTACGCGAATGCAATGAAATGTCTGAGATTGAATTTGAAAGACTATTTATATATTCTGAACATTGCGAGACCCAAAATTGTCTGTAGTTATCATATAAGCTTAACTTTACCAGTTTTACACATTTATCTTTATCCACAACCGTTCTGAGTACGCGGGGCATTCGTACTGAGGCGCGCCTGAGCATAGACAAAAACCGACAACGTTCGGGTGTTTGCCTTGGGCCAAGCATTCCTGACTGAATTTATTCATTTATTTTTAAAATTGAAGTGCATATCTTAAACGATGCTTAAATGATACAGAAAAATAACAATGTATTCATTGATGGCATGACATAACTTAGCACATGAAAATTTTTAACCGTCACTATTAGAATACGTGCAATTGGCTTCAAGAGGTCTACTAAAGTGCTTGAAAAGATGCTATAGCCGACCTTGAAAACAGAATCTGAAAAGTTAGTCCGTTTTCAAATTCTCGTAGCTGATAAACCTAATACAGACCAAGCATGTATTCTCTTAACGTAGCTAAAACTCCAAGAAAAATTACTTTTTAAGAATCCACTTCATATTTAAAAGAGCTTAGGCGTAAAATTAAATGTTACCAATCGACCAAAATATTTTCATTGTTATAGTAATCTTAGAAACTGCTTTATAACTTTTTAATGAAATAATTCACAGCGTTAACGTAAAGATCTAATGAGTAGAGAAGAGCTTTTAGGGTGAAAAATAGAATATCAAAGTCAGCACATTTCTTTATATCAAAGTTTAACCCATTCGAATCCCAGAAATATGTTCACCGGGTTCATTTTCCTGGCGATAAGAGAAAGAGAGGCAAGTTTGATGGTGGTCATCATCCCGACCAATACCTAAGTGGATTGGGTGCAATTTCTCTGTCACTCAATTGGCCTATAGGTTTTTTACTCTCTCCTCTCTTATCTTCTATCCAATGAACTGCTTGGGTCGATGGTAACCGCATTATCATGGATCTCATTCTCCCTCTCCTCACTTGGAGACTCTCGGATCCAACGGGGGGAAAACTTTTTTGCAAAGGAAGAAAAGGAGGGGAAAATAGTATGGCATAGTCAGTGAGAACTCTCCAAAAAGTTACAGAGACGGAATTGAATTCTTGCTCATTTTTTTCTTACGAGTTCCGTTCTATTTAACACATACTTATTTTGATGTGAACCTTTTATAAACATGTGTGTCGATAAGATATCACTGTCGATTGATCGTTTATATAGGTAATTTTATCATCCACTTAAAGTTATAAGAATTTAGTTTAAATTAACGGCTTTTATACGAATAGTAAACGACAGCTTCTGGAAAACATATTTGACCCTTTACATTCGTACCTCCTGCTTCTTCATTTTAAACTGTACACGCTTTCAATAACAGAAGTATTTATTTATACGGAGATTTGTGATCATTAAACTTATACTGCAGTCTTCGCTCATACATTGCTGACAAAAAAATGCACCGTTTAGAAAGAATAGGTCGATTTAATTGAAATTTTGCGCACATGTAGCATTTGGGGCATATAAGAAATGATTCAAATTGCAAGACAATGCGTCCAGAAGAACGTTGTACAGGGTGTCTCCCAGGCCGTAATAGACCACATTACTAGGTCGTATAACAGCCGCGAGATTGAATGCACGCCTCGACTCTTGCACATGCTGATTTTCACGTGGAGTAACGGTCTCAAGGTGTAGAACTAGTGCCTATTAGACAGTGTGTCGCTTGCGGTTCGCTTTATGAAACTTGCGCTAGATGATGTCGTGTGAGAAGGCGAGGCCAAGGGAGGGGGGTTATGGTGCTCCTCCCCAATGAATAGTATATAAGAAAAGAGGCACACAAATTTTCTTTATGTTGATGATTTGTCAGTCGCGTGAATGCCGCCTTAGGAGGGAACATGGTGCACCGATCAGAGCCTTGCAGTGTGAAAAGGGAACTTTGCAAAGCCGTGGAAGTCGGGAAATAGTGTTTTGCCACCTGTGTTAACTCTGTATATTGTAGGATCATGCAACGACACTGTACAAACACGGTTAAGCTAGTGAACAGGTAGTAGGTTGTTTTATTGTGAATTTTCTATGTAATATTAATTGTTTTTTAAAATTTCGCTACAAGGGCCCTGCGCGTTTAATAATTTTGTTTATATGTAAATTAGTTTTTATTAGTTTGATTAAAATTTGTTAATACACCCAACACTCAGCTTGTTTCTTTAACCGCCCAAGCCCAACAACCTTTGCTGTTTCGCTTCCGCGCGGTAGGCTATTGCGTAGGTTGGCCTGGCGGACGCTTCAAAAGTAAATCAGTCAAAATTTTTCCATTTCTCCTAAAATTTGTTAAGAAAAATGCTTCGGAAGATTGAAAATTGTCCTTATCGGTCCCTCAGGAGAATCAGCGGAACAAGAAGTCATTTCATGCAACGAGAACCACTTTCGATCCTAGCCTCGTTTCGATTCTACATAACGCAAGAGTTTGCTTACCTTTTCTCTATCAAAATGCCTTTAACTTTTTCTCTGTTTGGATGTGTAAATAAGAAATCCGGTAGAAACTTCACGTTTCAGAGATTTCTACAATCAGAATCAATTAAGAAACAGTGGATTTGCTTTTGCTAGCGAAGAGCTGGGTATCCAAATGCGAACAGCATAGTGTGCTCAGTTCATTTTGAAGCGAAGAGCTTTTTTACGATCCTGCGTTTTAAATTCATTGTCAATTAAAACGAAATTCATTGAAACTCGATTCTGTTCCAGCTCTAAACGGGTCTAATTCTGGTGGTCTTCAAGA
>JAHWFO010050687.1:1441642-1465387 GCA_023313115.1 Rhysida immarginata | reverse complement strand
ACAGGGTCTAACTGCCAAAGGAATGAAGTAGGTCTATTTGCTTTCGTAAGATACGTGCACGAGTAAATACAACGAGTAAATTTTTTATAATACGAGTAAAAATACTGTTTTAAACTAAACAAACAAGACACAAATTACACTGATAATACATTTTAACACCCTCGTCACTTATAAATAGTGAAATAATAAAATGTACGTGACAGTAAGTAGAATTCGCTACGAAACTGGTCGATAGCGACAGCAGCGCTGTTATTTCACACATCCTCCACCTCGCTTGATTTTAGCATTGGTAACTACGAGAGTAACCACACAGATTAATTCTATTCGTTATGATAACGTGATAGTTGATGAAACACGCACAGGGTCTAGAATCTTCAATGTTTCTCAAAAAATTGCTACAGTATATCGAGAACCTCAGGAAACAAATAAATTTAGCCAGAAGAAAGTCTGTGCTAGAAAATGATTGCAGATGACAGAGCCCTACCTACAATAAACAGTTATCATTTTAACATGCTGCGTGATGTTTTAGAAGTATTTTTATCGCAGTGCCCGGCACGAAAGAAAAAGGAAACTGGCGCATGTGTAAATGGATAAAACTCGTTCAACCAATCAGAAACGAACAGTAATCAGGGCATTACTTGCTACTGAAGACAGGTATAAGTAATACCTCGTTTTCAGTCCGTTTCTGATTGGTTGAACGAGTTTTATTCATTTACACATGCGCCAGTTTCCTTTTTCTTTCGTACCGGGCACTATACCAACAATGATCTGGGGGATCTGTTTGAGGTGGCTGTGCACACGAAACAACATCTCTATTATCGGATTCTGGATGACCGCATGTTTCTTTTTATTCAAAATCTCAACGGAGATTGAATTTTGATACTCCAGTCTACATATGTTAACTGGCAGCAAATTCTACAGATTTGAATCTTACTGGAAATCTATGTGAGTACTTGAGCTAAATCTCGAAATTCGAGAGAGCTGATGATCGAGTAGGTTCCTATTGGTGTTACCTACCAAAACATTTGAAGAATCGATCCCGAAGTAAATTGTTGCTGACTGATTAATTGGAGGAATAACGCGATATTAATAAAAAAGAATATGACAGAGTTCCACTTTCTGTTTAGTCCGAGTTGACTTACCATTCCGAAAATTATTATATTTTTGCTTCACAAAATATACTTCTCGAAAAAATTAAGGGGTCAGCATTTCTACCCAATTCTTTATATAACATATGTTCTAAAAATATAAGAATACCCCATTTTTATGTAGCATATTCGGAGTATGCCTTTTGCAATTTGTATGGAAATAAAATATCTTCGTTCTTTAAGGAGGATTAGGCCCTTAATGGGTACACAGATTCAAATTGTTTTTCACAGTCTTTGATCTGGAGATTGAACAGATAGCACGAGAAGACTGGAGCCATCCACAGACGTGCTGGGCAAAGTAACTCCATAGGGCAACTCTAGGGTCATTCGCTGCAACAAGGAAAAACTAAACGTTTTAGAATATTAAATGTTTTCTTCTTGCTGTGAACACGGCATAAATTTTGCCAGAACTTAATTTTTACATGATTTAAGGGAATGTTATAGCACTGCTGATTTCATTTTGTATGAATATGAATAAAATACATTCCGATTAATTAGACCGCATTCCAGCTAATAATAATAACTGGTTCTAATAACTTGCTAGTCCTACGAACCATTCAGAACATACAAGAATGATCCTACTAACGTTTGGATCGTATCTGAAGCACTTTGTTACTGTTTATTTGATGTCATCTTTGAGGAAAAGCCAGCAACCAATGAACTTCTTTCATATGCAAAAACAGATGAAAATCACTTGACAATAAGTATGGGCTGTAGAAAGGGATAAACAATTTGTTCCCACTGGGAACTTCCCAGTGAAACATCTTGGTGGAAGTGTTCCCATATCTTTACTTCTGTATGACGCATGGTAGTTTTTTTTACACCTGACGATGGTATTCTGCAGGTTTCATATTACTTACATTCGGGAAAGGGATGACACGCCACATTTCATAGAACGAATTTCGATTGTTAGTTGGTTGGAGGATGGGCGCATCAACATCAAGGGTTATTTGCGTCCTACACGGAGGATTCATATCAAAATAAAATAACATAAATCACAAGAGAAGCAATAAAGTTTATCTTCAGAACATGAACCTACAAATGACAAGAGCGATAAAACAATTAAGCTTAACAAGCACAGATCAAAAAAAGAAACTCACTGTCCACAGACCAAAGAATGAAAACTGATATTGCGACAATTCAAGTAAAGATTTAGAAAAAAAAACATAAAAATTTAATAGAACATCTATAAAAGTAACACCATAAATTAAAAGATTAAAACACTTCAAGTATAAGGTACTAGTTATAATTAGATGAAGTTTATTTTAGTATTGACCATCTCAATTTCGGAAATACCGACTTCGAGATCTAAAGATGAGATCATTTCTGAGGACTCTGGTGGAGTTCTTTTTTTTCGAGCATCGTTTCGCCGCTTTGCATGATTCTTGGTATTGTTTTGCCCTCTTGAGCGTTTAGTGTGATTCCTCTTTTTAAGATGAAGACTATAATCAGGTTCTGAAGGCTTCTGCAATTTTTTTATACTAAAGATCTTCTTTAATGGTAAAGACACGGTCATTTTATCAGCTGATGATTTAAGGGATTTATCCTCCCTCAATATTTCCACATAGGAACAGTTATTCTTCACTGAATCCCTCTCTCATCCCTCCAGATAGGCATCTAGGAGGATGGTCACCACTTTCTGGACCTAGGATAATGTCACTCCCTGCAATTGTTGCAGCATCGCAACTGTCCTTTTTTGTTCTTCTTTGCCACGCATATCACAAAGCGCAAAAAAGTGACAACTGTGCTTTGCGTGGCCAAAAATCTAGCATTTAAAACAACGCAGCGGATTTGGCGTGGATGGCTGACTCTTGTTATTACGAAGAGATAGCAGAAACTAACGCCATTTATTTTTTTCAAAGAAAATTACAAAACGTACAGGAAAAAAAGTAAGTGCAGCTTAAACTACACGTCTTCATCTACTTTCCCACATAGGCGCCTTGATGATTTAGGCATTTATCCCAACGCAGCACCAGTTTCAGAAAACCCCGCTAACGGAACTCCGTCGGCTGTGAATACAGCCAATAGCTAACGGCAGATTTGAGTTCCTCGTCAATCTCAAACCTCTGACCACCCAGAAATCTCTTCCTGGGACCAAAGAGGTGGTCATCCGAGGAGGCTCATTCATAACTGAAGCGGACCATTTTGCTTGGACGACGTTGGCCACATGCGGGCGGGCGTTGTTATGAAGAAGTCGAACATCGTTTTCTCTTTCTGGTCACTTATCCTGAATAGTACGCCGCAGTTTAGTCAATGTTTCACAAAAGGTAATGGCGTTGACGGTTGACCCACGAGGCAGGAACTCTGCGAGTAGGATGCCTTGCATATCCCAAAAAACTGTAACTATAATCTTCCAAGAAACTTAGAATTTTTGCGAACCGGATGTTTGGATGTTTCCACACTACGCTTTCAGTTTTGGGCTCCTGTGTGAAGTGCAAGCCCCAGGATTCATCTCTTATGACAAAGACACTCAGAAAGGCATTTTTCTCATCATTGTACCGCTGCAGATGCTGCAGACTGCACGCCATTCTGTTGCAGTCCGTTCTGGTGTCAGCATTTTTGGAATTCAACGCGAACAGACTTTGTGGTATCCAAGCTTCTCATGCACCATATCACATGCAGATCTATAGGATGTGAAACGTTTCACTTCTTTCAATGGAAAATGCGATAGTTTTCTCTGATTGTGTTGTTAATGTCCTCGGTAAGGCTAAGTCTTCTTTCCCGAAATATTTTACACCATTTACACATTGGAATAATCCAGACGGTCTGCACCGTAAACTTCTACCTTTTCCCCATGAATTTCAGCGGGTTTCTTATCTTTCGCGAAAAGAAAGCTCACTGTTCTTCCTTTGTAGATGATGTGATAGCGGCGACCATTGGTAAAACGACTGGTAGCACTTAGTGCGCGTGCGCAGGAACAACTCTTGATATGCATTGATTGGGAATGTACTCAGCCTTCTTTTTGGCTGTAAACTTTTACATGTGACTGAATTTCCTCCGTTGTTACGTCCTTACTTTAAACGTTCACTGGAGAACGCGTGTATTCTACGTAAGCGAATTCTACAATGACGCAAAATTATATAACATGTGTCAGTCAGAAGACAGAAGAAGACGAACGGAAGAGACGTCATGGAAACTGGAAAATAGAAAAAAAGAGGAGGAGGAGAAGGAATAGTGAATTGGCGAGTGGATTCGAGGACGGAAGGTGGGAAAGGAAAAGTGACCTTAATGGAAGAAGAGGATGGAATTCCGTGGAGGTTTCAACGCTAAAACTCATAGAGAAGGAACTCTTGCAAGGGGACGTGATAAAGCGATATTTAAGGCAAGTGATTGTAATTTAAGTAAATGCCAGAAATATGAAATAACTCAGCTTCCCGGACCCTTTCATCATGTAATGATTTCGGCATTTCAGACATTATCACGTTTACACGTAAAGTTTTAGAGCGAAGGACTAAATAAAACCGAATTTATTTTGCGTGAAATCAAAGGAATATTTCCGCATGTATTAGACGGTTTCTTTTCACAATAGAATGGATATTATTTATTCCTGAAATGATATATTGTGCCCGCAATGAGCAGATTAGAATGGATGATTAATGACAATAATTGAGAAGAATACCTGACAATTATATCTTCTCTCCGCCTTTCTCTTTTCATTATTTAGTATATTATATGTTTTTATATGATTCGCCATATGAAACAGAATTAACTTCGACTATCCTCGCTGCCCACTCACCAGCATTTCCATTGTTTTTCAGCAAGCTAGCACGATGTATTCCCAACACGATTTGATTGTCTCAGAATAGCATACATGGATTGCAATTGAATCCTACACACAATCCTGACCTGCTGCATAGCAATACGGAACTTATTTTCTGGTTACGTCTCATGCTTGCCATCTTAATCTTTTGCGTATAAAGTTTAATAACCCAAATAGAAAGGGATATGTTACGAAAAGAAGGATTAAGGATTGTTCTAGAAATAAGGCACACAACAGTTTCATTTTAAATCTTGAATTTTATTACTTTCGCCCATTATTTAACATTTTCTTTTCCTTATTACCCATCGGAGAATAATTACCCAAGATGTAAAACGTTGATGTATGGAGGCGAAAACTTCCTCTCATGAGAAAAAATAATTGGGAAATAAAGTAAGAGTTTAGGTATTAAAAATTCTCAAATTCTAAACTCACATAAACTGCTATAAAATATTAAAGTTTATAGGTCCATCCAGCGACCCAACTCGTCGGCCTCTGGCCATACACGTCCTGGATGGACGTATTGGATCCCAATTCATAAATAAATAAATAAATAAAGTATTGATGTTGAATTATGTTATCAATTATTATCTGACAAATTATGGTAATTCCGCTAAATAAGTCCTACCTAACGTTTGGTGATTTTTAAATTTTTTTGTGGTAGAGATAAAAGTCAGACAAAAATTCTAAAGCATGCATCAATGACTATCCTTTAAGAAATAAATATTTCAATGAAAAGGAACTTCTGATTTATAAGGAACTTCTGTGAAAATGAAAATGTTAATATCATCCAATGAGCCTTTTCAGAAACACTTTATACAAATAAGGATTCATGGAAAAATTCACAATGAATACCCAACCACATTTTGCTCTGTCCATATGCTTTATTTTCGCTCGACTCGGATAACCTCCAATGCTCACGGATAATGTCCAATGCTCACGGAAATCAACTCGCCTTTTTTTCGATGATCCATTCAACTCTGCTTTTATGCCACTCATTCTCGCCTTGCTCATTTGCATCTTCACGCAAAGACGAGACTTTTACACGTGGATGGATGGATGGATTTTCAGCCTGCATCTCCCCTTTTATCCAGGAGACTAGCTGTTTGGAATTAAAGGATAATGGTGAAATAGACAAACACAAACATTCGTGCCCTCGGCGGGATTCGAACCCGCGACTCCCTGGCTACAAGAGCGGGAAGACCTGTGCCTCAATGCTCTCGGCCACCAAGCCGGCGACTTTTACTCTTCAAAAATTCCTCCTCGGAACTCCCATGGCGGCTAAAGGTCTCGCTTTCGTTACCTGATCATGTGACACTACTATTTTTTTCTAAGCGTTTCCATTATTTTGTCCAACCTCTATATGATCATGCTTCTTCTTTGATCGCCACCACTCAAATGACTATAAAATGATCAAGAATGCCGCAAATGAACTATCTGATTTGAATAATTGACAAATATTTTGTAAGGTTGTAATAGTTAGCCTCATTAATAGCAATGCTTCATTTGACGCATTTACCTTATAAGAAAATTAGAATATTATAAACTCTCCAATTCGTGAAAAACGTTTAAAAGACTCAAGAGAATACTTAATCACAAGTCGATTCGCTGAAAAATAGAACAAAAATGATTCTACCCGCCATGGCGGATAAAATGATCACATTTTCGTATGATAGCAGCGAGATATCAGCCATGGATACCGGATCAGACAAACCTGTATTTTAAAACACTTTAAAGAAAGCTATAAAGATATGAAAACTGAATCGTAAATTCCTAACGTGGCCTGTCCCGTATTTATCGATTATAGAAAACAGATCGCAAAAAAGTCAATTCGTTTTCAAGTTAAGTTACTAAATAATAAGCTTCCTACTAATAAAGAAATCCTTTTGGCTTAGGTCATCGGCACCGATCTTCCCTTTTTATAATCGTCTTTCACGTGCATCCTGCACGCGCACTATCCTAACAACGTGTAGAGTACGCGCAGAGCCGAAACAAAGTGCACAGCACGCGTTTTCCCCGATGCGAGGATGATTATTCGTCTCTTTCAATAATTCACTACGCCCACTCTCCCCATTACAATGCCAATGCAATGCATTGTTGGGATTGTGTCTATAGATGGATGGACGAACATCTGGACAAACTGATAACATAAGCAGTTTTCTATGAAAATATGCTAAAATCGTAACCAAATAGGAAAAGAAGCAGGAAAAGCAAGAAGAAAGACGAAAGCAGATGAAAGAAAACCGGGTCACCCTTGCTGCTCATCCCGAGAGAGAGTTGCCCGTAATTTCTATTTACACGGTTTGGCGCATTAATAAACTGGTTTATTACAAATGAGTCAATGCAAAAGATTTGATATTAATGCCCTTGCTGAAGTGGTACGCGCCGCTAAGTGCTCTTGTTTTTTGCAATTTTTTCCTTAACCAGTCGTCAGTTCATCAGAGCTCAGTTTAAATCACCAAATAAAAAATTCTCAAAAAAAAAAAAAAAAAACGTACGAAGAGTAATTTTTTACACTTACATTCATAAAAGACAACAATTTTCGTGAATTCACTTATGCACTTATGAACATTTGGAAAAAAAGATGATTATCATATGGATGAAGGTGATGGATGAAGACTGTCAGGTTGATATTGAATGGTCGTAAAATGAATCCTTTTTTACAATTTGAAATGAGAAAAAATTTTCACAGCTGTTACTAGATAGAGTGCAGCAAGATCAATCAGACGACATGTAAGAATTTGATACATATTTTTACTTCCATTACTTTTCATTGCTCCTATGATATAATTCAATCTGTTTTACCTGTTTGATAAGTGAACTAATTCATATTATTGACCATTCTTTGGTGATATGCGAGGAAAAAAGCTAAAGAGCAAAATCGGTGAACAGAAACAGTAATCCATGTCCAAATGCTTATAACTGTTTATCCACACTTTTCAAAAATGTGCGAAGAGATAACTTCCTCATTGATAATTGTGTGTATAGTCTCATGTTTGTCGGTAGATTCTATTCACAATCCCTCAACCAATTTCATGAATTTTCGATTTTTACTTTTCGTTTTTTAATATCAATTTCCAAATATTACTTGTAACAATAAGGAACTTTCCTAGTTACAAACGCTAGGAGAGTATTCTAGGTCGTCCCCGAAGAAATGGGATTAAAAAAATGATTATAATAGCCAAATAGGTGGTTAGAAGAATTAAAATATTACCTTATTCGGCTTGTCAAATTAATACGCATTTAGTATGATAAAAAAAAATTGCTTCTACGAGTAAAAAAAATGTGGGGTGGGATGTAAACAATACAAAATTGGCAGGACTCTCAATGTAAACAGATTCCTACAGTCAGTGTGAGAAAAAATAATAATCCCAAGTTAAAGAAGTGGATCAATCGATACAGTAAGAATGGCGGCTCCAACGCCGCGAGACTCATTTAAGCAGTCTGGACGAAATGCTTGATAATGATGCAGAGTAATAATAAATCTTGAAAGGAAGAGTCGATATAGATTTAATTCAAACAACAACATCAAAAATTAATCCAATCAGATTCATGTGCAGATGATGGGAGTTTGGTCGTGACACCAAGTAACCTTCTGATAATAAAGATGTAGGTATTTCAATATTGTTAGATTCAACAAAAAGAGAGATGTTAATAGATTCAGTTGTAGAAAAAAGAAGAGAACAGTATTACAAAAAGAAATTACATATTAAAAGGCCATTGTTATAGGTCGGATCAAAATCACGCCGATTTATAGGGTAATCCAAAAATCATGGAAAACTTTAAAACTCAATAATTCGCACACAAATGCAGATAACAAAAATTCTGTTTGCATAGAAACGAAAGAAATGAAGTCGGATTTTTTTTCACAAAAAAATTAATGCTAGAATGTTTCGGTTTTTGACCAACAGATGGTGTTGTCAGATTACAGACATCAGATTATGCACATTTTCATTTGGTAAAATACCGGATTAACTTTCGGAGCTTTTCTGCGACCTGGATTCGAACCAGGAACCTCGACTAACATGCCCGACGCCTCTACCAATTGGGCTATCGCAGACACCAGGGTCCAGTTTTTGGACTTGAGATTGCGGCTTAATAAGCATCGCTCATACGTCAAAATTGCGTAAGATCAGAGCAATTGCCATTGGAAGGCTTTGATATTACGCAATTTTGACGTATGAGCGACGCTTACTAAACCGCAATCTCAAGTCCAAACACTCGCCCCTGGACTACGTCTATGCTTGGAGAGCATCTCCAGTTTATAATCATTATTGTTTACTTGTGAGTTTATCAACTTTCTGATGGTTTGGAGTGGAGAAATTCTCGATCTGCGGGCCAGGTTCCCGTCTCCCATTGGGTTTTCAACCGTGACAACTTGGTTGTCTTTAAGACACCTTGAGACAGCTTAGCTGTCCAGGTGTCTGCGATAGCCCAATTGGTAGAGGCGTCGGCCATGATAGTCGAGCTTCCTGGTTCGAATCCAGGTTGCAGAATTTTTCCTTCCATTTTTCAATCGAAAAATTTGTTTTGGCTCACAAGGAGACCTTACGACGTGGTTTCTATCGATTTGCATGACTTTTAGTGTAGTACTTGTAAAATGTTGCAATTTAGGATGCAATAGGGTAAAAAGAGAAGATGCACTATTCCATCGTTTTGCAAATATTTCATTATAATTTCATTTTAAGCTATTGAAATTAACCATTTCATCGTAGCAGCAGCGTCCCAGCCTCGTAGCGTCAAGGACGTGGGTTCAAGCGTTGACTCGGGATGACAATTTTTTTTTTATCTACAATAAAATCAATTATCTTACAAAACATAAATTTACATGACACGAATAAATATAATAATCTGTTTTTTGGAAATAATTGACAATGTATGTGGTTAATTATTATCATGAAGTAGACAGAACTGCACATATTGTAGGATGATATTTATCATTAAAAAAAAGAAAACAATTCTCGCGACATCTTGCGCAACGTATAAAAGCTGCGTTTATACAATTGCATGGTATTTGTAAAATGTGAATAGGAACATATATCTCATTAACATTCATAAATGCCTCTGTTATTTGTTAGTTTTGGCGCAAACCATGCTTATCGCACATATTTTCAAAAATCGGAGCAGACAATTGATGACGTATAATAGATTGAATTTTGATACAGTCTTCATAAGATGCTATTTCACGCAATTGTTCTAAGAAAAAGGGACAGTTCTGCAAGCGCTTGATGAAATTTTTTACTTCTCTGTAAAAATATACCTCACATGCTTGACATAACTTTAATAGTGTACATGCTCCTACACCATCATCGTCCAAAAAAATTTCATCATAACATTTTAGAATTTGTCTGACCGCCCCACGAATCTATCAATCGGAGAATTTTTTTCTGATTCATGTATGGTGTTAACAGTTTCTAAAAACTGCGTGTACAGACTTCGAACTTATTACTGCTACATTGTTATATATTTTACAATATTCGTCGACAGCTACCTTTATTTAGGCCAAACACAATGTAAACATCCTTTTCTTTGTAGTTTTTTTTTTTCAAATTCCACGTTGGTGCTGCTTGGCCATGTTGACGACTTTGAATTTATATTCCAAGGGAATATATTCTGTCAATTTCGGCTTCTTTTCCTCACAATTGTCAGGTGATGAACATAAAGATTCGCTTCATTCGCCTCGTTCCTCTTCTACCTCGTTAAACTGATGACAATTTTCGTCAAGTTTTTGTAAAATGAATTCTTTTGTTTCCACAGACATTTTTTCGCCCAACATTTCAACGATGTATTCAAATATCTTCTCGCCTATTTGCATTGCTCGTAGAAAATTGTCGCATATGGTTCTTCTGCCACGAGTTCATTTTTGAAAAGCAATTGCTGAAACTGTACAATTGTATCTTTTAACAGCAATTTTGACTTTTCGCTATGAAGTAAATTAATTTCACACTCCGGTTGTTGCAAAAAAGATTCCATTTTTGAAGGTTAAAGTTTTTAAAGCATAAGTGTATTCTTCTATCAAAATTTTTTATTAGATTTTTAAAGTTAAATTTGTTTTTCAGGTTTGGTATATATGCAAAACCATTAGACCTCTGAAGATAGATAAATATAAAATATAGATAGCGTAAATATAAAAAATATATTAACTCCTCTTGTGTAATTTAATTACATTTTATTATAGAAAAACAATTGTCATCCGGAGTCGGGGTCGAACCCATGTCTTCGACGTTTTGAGACTAGGACGCTGCTGCTACGCTCTTCGACGAAATGGTTAATTTCAATAGGTGATAATGAGCTGCAAAAAACTGGAGTAGTGTGTCTTCTCCTTTTACCCTGTTGCATCTTAAATTAGGACCTTATACTAAAATCGTGCAAATCGTTTGGTACCACGTCGTAATGTCTCCTTGTCAGTATTTCTGTTGGTAGTTACCGTATAAAGCTATACTTCCATTGTGCACATTTACATGTGACATGCAACTGAGTTTATTTAACGCAAAATATAATGTATAAGAAAATTTTCAAGTGGATCCCCATTCACAATCTAATACACAAGCAATACGGGATAACATCCATGATATTGGGGCATATATCATCATGTGCTTCCAGTGAGTGCAAAAGATCTTCGGAATCGTGTAGCAAAACTTATGAATTTATAAGTTACATTGCAGAGAAGTACGAGTAAATAAAAATTCCAAGGCGACTTGGGGTCGAACCAAAGACTCAAATTTTACTGAAATTATCCTTATATTCCAGAAGCTAAAACCTGAGGAATAAACTTTATTTTTTTAACAAATACATGAAATGTCAAGATAAAAAAATAAAGAGTTTGGCTCTGCCATTTGAGCTGCCATTGTTTAGAGTAGCAAGTGAGAAATCCGTGCTTCCTAGTTCTATCCCAAGTCGTTGAGATTTCCCTTTTCTTTTCTGTAATGTAATTAACCAATTATTATACCCCTTTCTCCAGTTGCTTCATTTCTAATTTACCTTGCGAGTCATTCGGAGACAAGATCGAAAGCGCTGTGTCGGAAATGAGATCATCTTCAGAAAATGATAGATATCTGCAGAGCAGAGAGGTCGGACAGAAGAGTTAATTATCACCTTTCTGAACCATTTCATTTTATAAAAGATTAGGACAAATCTGATAATTTCAACTGCATTTATATTATTATTCAAAAGGTAACTTTAACTTTTATCAATATTCTTATTAGCTACCAAGATAATGTTATATTGGAAGAAGATGTATCAAAAATAGAAAGAATTGAAGAATCTGGTAAGATATGAATAAATAAGTACAATTCTATAATTATTCTAAATTTTTTTGCATGCATAAGGGTAATTGCTTATAACATACGCTTTAAAGAGGGGCTCTAAAAGCGCTAAATCCCAGCAAACTAAATTAATCATGATTCTGTTTCTGAATTATATCCTAAGATTATGCCTTTCCTGAATTTTATTTCTTTAATCCTGTCTCCGTTAATACATTCCTTCCCCTTCTTCAGTCCTAGACTTATGTTGTCATTTTCGTTTTATGAATCTTGGCTTTAAACTTCCATTGAACTGACTCTCTGATTCTAGCTCCCCGAATGCAACTCTAATATCTCAGTTTAAATGCATGACTGTCTTTTTCAGCCCCCAAGGTTTAAAACTTTCATAGCCTCTTAAAAAAAAGGCCCTTGTCACTATGAGTGAATGACATTTCCGAAGCAACCGAAGACAGCGCCCGTTGAAAATTTAAAATGTTTTCCAGAGCTTTATATCGAAAGGACTTCGAATCAGCACAAATGATTACAGTTGCTGTCAATGCTAAGCCGCATGCTGTTGATGAGGAATTAGGGAAGCTCGTAATAGAATGTGTTTGGAATGTAAATAATAATAAAACTATAATGAGAAGGAATGACAAAGGCAAATCAAACATTATATTTTACTGATTGCATCATAAATTAAACATTAATATATAAAAGCCATTCAAATCTTCAGCGCTTATGAGAGTGAATTTTTAATGGGCTATAATTGCCTACTTTGCTACATGATTTATGTTAATCAATATTAATCCATGCTTTAGAGTTATACTGTAACCAGCTACAAATCTGATTTACTGAGATAAATCATTATACTGATCTACTGATATAAAAGTAAAATAAACAAAATAATTTATGGTTGCTTATTTACAATTTCATAATGTCAAATGGAATCATGATTTATAGAATTCGGTAGACATTAGAAAATTTTGTTTCCATTGAAAATTTTAAAATAGACTTTATTAATTTTTCCCATAAAATAAAAACATATTATTAACATTGAACTTTTCTGAATTAAATAAGTACTGGATTATCGAAATTAAGCTTCTTTTTCATAGGGCTGTGGAGAGCGTTCTATTGGCGCACACTCGAAGAACACACAATTCTCGAAAGGTCGCCCTGTAGCAAGATTGCATTCTCATATACATTAATTGAGATTAGAACAAGATATGCAAAGACGAGTGAGGTAAAAGTAGAGAGACATACGCTTTGATCCCAAAAGGATCAGTTTACCACGAAAATCCCATAACCCTCCTACGGTTTCAAAAGCATTCGTCGACATGTTCTCGGGATTAATGCGTACTTACTGCGTTCAGCTATAGAAAACACGGGTTTGCACATGGAAACATTCTAGAAACACAAGGGGAAGATAGAACATATCATTAGTAGAACGGTTTGTCAGGGTATCGGCCTCGGTGGCTCAGTGGTTTGCGTGATCGCCTCTGATGCCCGAGTACGCGGGTTCGATCCTGGCCGAGGACGACGAGGATTTTTCAGGGGGAAATCCTGAGATCACGCACTTCCTTCGGAAGGGAAGTAAAGCCGTTGGTCCCGTGTAGTCGTTTGCCGGCTGCACGTTAAAGAACCCTTGCGAGGCAAAATTTGCGGCCCCTATAACGCCGTCCTGAAATGGCCATAGCAGTTGAAAAGGACGTTAATACCAAACAAACCAACAAACCAACCGGTTTGTCAGGATGAATTGCCCAGTCAATTATCGATGCGCGTTTGTTTATTTAACAAATAGCGAGGACATAATCTGCATTGTGTGTTCTTCGGGTTTCGTAACCTGTGCACCCGTAAAATTCCGTCCACAGTCCTCTGAGTTGGAGAAGTTTAATTTCTATAATCTGTACATTTACTTAACGAATTTGAATGTGGCATGATCTTAGGTTAACGAAGTGCTGGACAAAGCGTCTCGGAGACGGAGTTCTTCTGAATTTTACTCGTACAACAATCTCAAGGGTGTTAAGAGAATGGTTCACGGAACAAAAACGTCGAATCATCAGCACTTCAGTGGAAGGAAATGGCTCGATGATGAGAGAGATCAGCACAGGCTACTGTTACCCAATTGACATCCGAATTTAACCTTGCTGCTTAGACAACCATCTCACAGACTGCTGCGGATAGGGTACAACAGAATACGACCACACCGGACACTGTTGATATCCGAGACGAACAGGAAGGCACGCCGCCAGGAGATAATCTGAATCTGTGCAACATGAAAAAGAATTACAGATGACAGACATTTGAATAGTAAAGACAAAATTTAACGGAGACTTGACGAAAACATGGTATTTAGCACGAACAAGGTATTCGCCCCCCTCTCGCGACTGGTGAATTCAAACAATTTCACGCGCGTTAAAACACAGCCAGCAGACCCTTATAAACAAGTTCCGTTTTAGTAAATATTTTGATACTAGACAGCTGTGGCGCATTCTATCCGCCATTACAGTCATTCATTTGCAAGAATTTTATAGTTTTCATCTGATACATCGAATTGCATCATTTTTTACAAATTTACAATTTCCATGTATGCGCTGTTGTGGGATGTAATAATAAAGCCTTTCATAAGTAGAGAAAACAACACTGCGAAATTCACATGAGTACAGCATACAAAGATTGCGCGTGCCTTATGCCTTTCAAGTTACACTGATTCCCTAAAATTGATGATATAAAATGGCAGTGGGTGACCAAAAAATTTTGCAAAAAATTCACAATCTATATTAAGTATAACATTTGACCTTAATTTGTAGATTAGGCATTATTCTGAAGCGAGAAAAGCGGAGAGTAGGTTGATGGAAAAACGAATGAGAGAAATTTATATGCTCCTTACATTTTGTTGATGGAAACCGAGTGAAAGAATTTTTGCCCGCAAATTAATACGAGATGAATCTGAGAAAGTGAAGAATCCATTTGCCATTAATTGATATGATAACCCTTGCTTCTCTATGGGAATCGCAAAGGATATCCCAGTACCTTTAAGCTAGTTTCCTGCTGCTTTTAAAATGCGAACGAATCACCGCAATGACGCCCTCGCTCGGATTTATGTCAAAAATTTGTCTATACTCTGAATTACCGGCGCTATTATAGCCAGCGTTACTGATGATTTTCACTAGAAGCTTTTAACTGCCTTTTATGCTAACTATCGACTACTTATGTTATATTAGCGCCACATTACCTTCAGTAAGCGACTAAAAGAATTACAAATAAAATTACGTTTGTAAACAGTCCACAGAATTACTATTTTCACTCGCTTATTTAAACTGACATGCTTAAACCAGCAGTAGTTTCAGAAAATAACCAATGAAATTAATTTAAATTCTATTATACGAAAAATAAAGAAATTAATTAAACGTCAAAAAGGAAATTTTAATTCATCAACAAATAATAACCAAGCAAAGCTTAAGGATTATTAAAGGATATTAAATTTGAAACTCAAATGATACCGACGTTAAATTCATAGTTGATTCATATAAAAATTAGTAAAAATTTAGTTTAATTTTATTTATTTTTCCCGTGCCGATTTGGATTTTTTCCATATATCATCGTTGGAACCTGCCATCAACATTACCTGATGTAACATCTTTCTTCTTGCTACCCGTTTGACGGTTAGTATTCTTCATGAGAATGTGTCTTCAGCAGCCCCTGAGTGGATGCCCCCTTACCGTGGGTCAGGGGTTTGGGTACTTCAGGGATTCTGTGAGCTATGCTGGTTGTAGCACTGCTACTTTAGGGTTACCCTTACCAGAAAGGTCATGGTTGAGAAGTGAGACGAAGAGTATCCAAACAAACATATCTCATGATGTCGACGAATGAGAGAATAAATACTGCATCGGGTGTGGCGCAGGTTAAAGTCACCCGCGTTCGGGAGTTAGGCAGAGGCTCTCGTTCGAAAAATAGTCGACAGTCTCCCGGCTGTTATCTCGGAGCAAGGCCTCCGAGAAGCCCCACCAGTGCACTCGCTATGCGCTTGGGGAAACGGTCGGGGGCAGCGCATGCCTTTACCCAGGAGGAGAAACGGGTAAAGCGACAACGGGGTCGGGTGCTGTCAATCGGCACTTGGAACGTATTCTCTATGACAGGAAAGGAATCAGAGTTAGTGTAGGAAGCCAAACGGTATCGACTGGATATCATAGATATTACCTCTACGAAACGTCCGGGTTCTGGAACTGTGGACTTGAAAGGAGGGTGGAAGCTTTTCTACTCTGGTGTCGACCCTAACATGACTGCCCAGGCGGGAGTGGGGATACTCACAAGTCCCCGGCTGGCAGATTATGTTGCAGATTGGACCCCCTTAGGTGGAAGACTGTGTCTCCTGAGGCTTCAGATAGGGAAACGGTCTCTCTCTCTATTCGTTGCATATGCTCCGAATGCAGTCACAGAGCACCCACTTTTTTTAGATAAAGTTGATGCTGCTCTTAGCAGGAGAGGGAGTGCAGATTCTGTCATCCTGGTGGGCGACTTCAATGCACACGTAGGGGCTGGTGACCAAACGTGAAAAGGCGTGATTGGGAGGAATGGTGACCCCGATTTAAATGCGAATGGGAGGTGCTTGTTGGATCTCTGTTGCAACAAAGGACTTTCCATCACATACACCTTCTTCCAGCACAGGGTTGTCCATAAGTATACCTGGTACAGGGATGCAATGGACCAGAAGTCACTGATCGATTTTGTAATCGTTTCAGCCGACTTATTCCGATCAGTGTTGGATAATCGTGTGAGAAGAGGGGCAGAACTATCAACTGATCACCACCTTGTTGTCTGCACTTTGCGGTTCTCTGAACCCATGCCAACCAAGCGAAATACTAGGTTCAGACAAACTTGGAGCATCAAATGGGAGGCATTGGAAGATAGAGCTGTGAGGAAGACCTTTGCAGATAACATATCTTCAAGTTTCAAAGAACTACCCAGTGATCATGCTTCTGTTGAAGAGGAGTGGCAGTTGTTTAAAACTGCTGTGATTACTTCGGCTGCATTGTGCTGTGGTCGTAAGCGGCTGAGTGTGGCGCAGCGCGGTGAGAAAAGGACTGCATGGTGGAACGGTGAAGTCCAAGAAGCTGTCAAGGCAAAGAAGGGAGCCTATTTGCTATGGCTTGCAAGTAAGTCAACTTCGATTGCGGTACACTGAGGCGCGAAAAGCAGCAGCAAAGACAGTATCAACAGCTAAAGCCAAGGCCTGGGAGAAGTTCGGGGACCAATTGGAGGCAGACTATGGTTCGGCAAACAAGGTATTCTGGCAGACCGTGCGCCGCCTCCGTGGAAAGAAGTCTCTTTCATCACAAACTGTTAAGAGTTCAGATGGGAGGCTTCTGTAAACGGAGGAGAGCGTGTTGCATAGGTGGAAGGAATACTTTGCATCTCTTCTTAATCCGGTGACAGCAACAACTAAGGCACATGAGGTGCACCTTGGAGCGGAGAATAGTCACGGTAGTATCACTGAAGCAGGAGTCAGATGGGCAATTAAGTCCCTGAAGACTGGCAAAGCTGCAGGTGATGATGAAATCCGGTCCGAGATGTTAAAGGCCTTAAATCAGGATGGTATCCTGTGGCTGACTCGAGTGTGTCAGGTTGCTTGGATATCTGGACAGGCCCCTAAGCAATGGCAGACAGGAATTGTGATCCCTATCTTCAAAAAGGGAGATCAGAGAGATTGCAACAACTATCGAGGCATCTCTTTGCTCAGCATTCCTGGGAAAGTGTACGCTAAGTGTCTGGAGAAGAGAAGTCGGGAATTAGTAGACTCCAAACTGTAGGGGGAGCAGTGTGGTTTCCGATCTGGCCGAAGCACGACGGATCACATCTTTGCTTTAAGGCAAATCTTTGAGAAATCCTGGAGTATGTAAAAGAGGTCAACGCTTGCTTTGTGGACCTCGAAAAAGCATATGACAGTTCCTCGGGAGAAGCTCTGGCAAGTGTTGCAAGAGTATGGACTGGATGGGCAATTACTGGTTGCTATCATGTCTCTGTACGAAAGCTCTGAGTTGTGTGGCCGGATAAATGGCATTAAGTCAAGACCGTTCACCGTTGGTGTTGGACTCCGCCAAGGGTGCGTACTGTCGCCCCTCTTGTTCATTATCTTTATGGACTGGATAGACAGGGGCAGCCGAGGCGATGAGCGTGTTTGTGTGGGCGACTGCCTGCTGGAGAGGTTGCTCTTTGCTGACGATCTTGTCCTCCTTGGGTCGTGTCACGTATAGATTTGAGTTAACGCAGTGGATCACGTAAATTAATAACAATCAGGACAGGGTAGATTAAAAATGATAAGAAGATTGATTTATTTAAAAATAAATGCCACCCTCTTTAAGGGGCAGCGTGATACACTAGTATCATTACAAATTAATTAACAGGGAGCTAGTAGCGCTTGTATAAATTCTAAACTAAAAAAGTTTACAATTGGATTTATATAATTTTGTTGAAACCGTAATCTTCACGGGGCTGATAACCAAAGTTCTATCTCTGCAAATTAGGCCGCCTCTCGGCCTCTACTGGGAAGGCATCTACGCGATGCGTTTGTCATCGAGAAGCCCTGGGAATTGATACAAAATAATGTATTAATATTGGCATGGCCTGACGTGCGTTGGTGGAACTTGCGCGAGCGTTATGGCGAGAGAGAAAGAGAAAAGACTTACCTCGTATGAAGTCGGATACACACAACCGAGGTCTTCTCGGAAATATGTTGCTAGGCCCCACGGGGCAATGACAATCTCCTCGTGTGGTGGGCTCGACGCCTCGTTGCCACTCACGCTTCCTTCGGGCAAGATGTCGGCAAACGACGTCACTCCTTGGACAGCCACACAATAATGTATTCGCAAGGACGACCGAAGACGCAATTTGACCTGGCCGGGGACGTAGGTGAGACTCGCTGTTACTCGGACGAGCACTTCTAGGTGTTGGGAAGAGAGGAAATGAATCCCGTCGCTTGCTCCTCCTTGCACGGTCGTCAGACGAAGGTTTATTTTGCTGGCCGCTATTACGTTCTCCTGTTTGCTCTGTTGTCGCTTCGCTTGCCTTCTCTCAGGGTTCGCTTGGGTCCAGGGCCTTGTACTACTCAAACCTTCTTCTCCTGTGGCGAAACAATTCATTAAACAATTATTGCAGCTCTCGCTAACAGGCGCACACTCCGTTGCTGGGGAACTTTCGCTTCCTAGGCCGTGACAGGTCGTCTCGCACGAACATTCACCATGCACTAGACCGGTTTGCAGCCAAATGTGAAGAAGCTGGGATGAAGATCAGTGTGGCTAAAATTGAGGGTCTGGTCCTTTCAAGACAGCCTGCTCAGTGCGCTCTCCATGTTAGTGGAGCCTCATTGAGATAGGTGGAGAAATTCAAGTATCTCGGGGTTGCATTCACGAGTGATGGACGGCAGGAGAAAGAATTGGATGCTCGGATCGGTGCAGCAAGCTGTGTCAGACGTGAACTAAGGCAATCTGTGGTAAAGAAACGCGAGCTGGGTAACAAAGCTAAGCTCTCCGTCTTCAAATCTATCTTCGTCCCCATTCTCACCTATGGTCATGAGGCTTGGGTAATAAACGAAAGAGTGTGATTGCGGGTACAAGCGGCCGAAATGAGATTCCTAATATGTGTGGCAGGTGTTACCCTACTAGATAGGGTGCACAGCAGCACAATAAGGGAGTCTTTAGGTGTGAGACGCTACTTCTCCGCATTGAGAGATCTCAGTTGCGCTGGTATGGCCACGTGATACGGATGCCGCAAACTGGTCTTCCTAGGCAGTTGTTATTTTCCAAGCCGGTGGGCAAGAGACCAAGGGGTCGGCCGAGAACCAGGTGGCTAGACTACATGGAGAATCTGGGTTCGGGTCGCTTGGGTATTACCAGGGAGGACATGCGCCTGATAGCGGAAGATCGCGATCGCTGGAGATCCTCCATAGGGCTGCTGCCCCCGCGACCTTAACGGATAAGCGGGTTTGAAAAGTTAGTAAGTATGTGTCTTCAGCAAGCAACATCAGGTGATTCTGCACCGGGAACAAATTGTCAATTACTGTTTTTATTTTGACGTTAGCCAAGGAGACATTTTTGCTCAAATTTTATATTTAATTAGTATCAAAATTTCTTCTCTCCTTTTTTTCGAGGCCATTTTATTCGGATCAAAATTTTTGCGCAAAGAAACATAAATTTTAATTTCCTTCATTTTTTTGTCGAGATATTAGTTTTAATTCTTGAAAAGTAAAACTTAAAATTTGTTGGTATATTCAAACCTTTTTAAAAACCCATCATTCCAAAAATATTCTGAATTTTTTATAGTATTTTAAAATCCTTATAAATGACAGTTTTTATCCTCACTGATAACACTGTTCATCATAAAATGTTATGGAAATGAGAGTAGCTAATTTTGATTAATTACGGGTCATTGAATTCGAAAATGACATTGAATATCTAGTTCAGCTCTAGTTTTCGCACTATAGCTATGACCTGACCTCAAATTACGGAGTTTTCCACTAAACATTGAGTGCTCACGTTTACACTGTTGGCAGATTTCTCGCAGCAAGATGCCATGGAAGAAATAGAATTCTACTTCTTCCATGACGGTGCCATTACGTGATCGGATATTGTCTCTGCGTGTTCATCACGAGATCAGTGGTGGTGTTGCCTGGATGGGTTTTCAGTTCTTATGAAGTGACGAACGACCGTGAATATTGCTGATGTATACGGAAGTGCTTCCATGAGGATTATGTTACAATTTCATCTGACTTTCTGCTCTTATGGACAATTAGAAAAATGCCCCGACAGTGTGTTAATAATCCCGGAAATAACTATTCTAACCTACATGTCGAAAACATATCTAACCATTCTCATGTTCAGTGACCCCGAAAACATGAAGGAATCATATTCTTTGCACCTTAACACCCTAACATTTAACGTTTCAATATTTGTAAAGCAATGTAATCTTTCAGTTTGCAGTTTAGGCATACGACTGTGACAATGATTTGCCAAAGCATGGTAATGTCTTTTGAGCGCACTGTTCGTTCATGCTCTCCCATTTTAAGTAGCCACATTCTTCTGAAGTGGCATGATTAATTGTTTTTAAACCCTAAGTATTAATTTCTATAATTTCTATTTTGCCATTTTGTCTATACTCTTCCATCGCGGACAATCTTTGACCTTGAAAAGTGAAATTTGATATGTAGATTCCCCTTGCTTAAAGAAAACAAGTCTTTCGTTAATATGAAGCTTGTGCGGTAGCTAAGGGAGTCAACGACAAGACAGTGTAGTTGCTTTCAGATCAAAACAAGAAATTAATTCCCCCAAGGAAGGTACAGGAAAATAGCGAAAGCCATGAGATCATTTATCTTTACCCTTTTATCTGCACTTTTTAGCCCCCCCCCCCCAATTATTTAATCAAAACATTGATTTTGTCGAACATAGTAGTTAGAAAATGTAATAGAGCTCCATTTTCTTTTGTTTCTCATCGTTTCCGATAGAATGATATATCACATGCCATTTGTTATCATAGTTCTAAAGACCAAGTGATTGCCACTTCAACAGGCCTGAACCTATTGGGACAATTTGGATCTCGCAATCTCTCCTCATTTTTCTGCCACATTTCCTATTCCTCACTTCCTCTCTTCTCCTCAATCCTTCCGCTTCCGGGTTTGACACTTCCGGGTTTGACGCTTCTGTATATATCTTCCGGGAAGAGAAGAGTTTTCATCACGCGATTGTTTATTTAATTTCAAATCACTTGACACTACCTAGCTCCCACCATTTTGAAGAGTTTTCCTAGCGGGCCACGCGTTTTTGTATACCTCTGCATAAAAAGTTCTCGCCTGTGATGTCAACTATGTAGTGACAGCTTCTTTTAGTCCGTCATCGTTGTTGAACTTCTGGCCGCTTTAATCTTGTAACTTTGATCTCTTTTTGCATGTGAAGTCCTTCCAAGGATGGTGGCCAGTAAGTACATACTCAGAAAAAAAAGGAATTGCAACCACAACATGTAGATAACTATGGAACATTTATCAGCGTTTGCGATAACGGTGAAAGTGGTAATTCAGCTATAAAGTTCCCAAAGTTCGTCTCCGCCCTGGTTTCTCTCAATCAAATGGTAGCAGAAAAATTAAGCGAAGATGATTCCAATAATATTAAGTTTAAGCTAAAAAACTTTAATACTGTTTCTTCTTTATCTCTTCTGCCCAAGTGTAAGTGCACATACGATACAAGAAGACCACGAGGAAATCTGGATTCACGAGGCATCTGAAACTAACTTTTCATACAACCTCTGACAATTAAGTTCGGTGAATGACGTCACACACTAATCTGTGCGAGCTTTACACGAGTAACAATGCATGTAAATACAAGCCCAGTCATTGTTTAAGCAAGTTCAGACAGGTCACGTTTGTGCGTGCAATGGTTTAGCAAATGCTCGTTTCTTCAGTTGAAGGTGTAGCGTGCGCACGTAACTGTGGATAATGGATCAAAGAGGAACACTGCCGTAATCGTGCAACAGTTTCTGGCCAACAAAGGGGTCGTATCCATAGCTCATCCACCTTATTCAGCAGACTTGGCACCGGCAGACTTTTTCTTGTTTCCACGCCTGAAACGGGCCTTAAAGGGACACAATTTGCGGACATTCCAGACATTCAAGCAAATGTGACACGTGAACTTAAAGCCATCCCTAAGGAGGAATTTACCAGGAGCTTCCAGGACTTATACACCCGATCCCAAAAGTGTATTGCCTTCCAGGGTGATTATTTCGAATGACAATAAAGTAAATGTGGCTCTATCTGTTTTGCATTTTATTGTGTGAACTCATTCACCGAACTTAATTGTCAGAGGTCGTATTCTTTTCACACTGGAGCTCAGCATCTTACCAAATGTATATAAACTGATGCCTTTAACCTAACACCGCCATTTGTTGGTCAAAAACCAAACATTTTAGCATTAATTTTCTTTTCCTAAAAAAATCGACTTCATTTCAATAGTTTCTGTGCAAACAGAATCTTTTTATCTGCAGTTGTGTGCAAATTATTGATTTTTAATTTTTTTTCTGACCTTTAAATTACCCTATATTTTTAATTAGAAATATATTAATTGGAATGCGTCTATGTTCATATCACATTTTTAGCTCAATCTGGCCTACCCAACAAAATGCCGAAGTTTTTTACACTCGTTGTGAATCGGCCTGTATTTATATCACATGATTTAACAAACTGTCAATCATATGGCGATGGCAGAGCTCATTCTCCACGTAAATTTTATTCCAATTTCATCGGCCGTCACATGTACAAAGCACCACGATCGGCGTTTGAAGGAAAATGGTGAAGGAGGATCGGGGCACTCATCTCCTAATGTTCGACTAAAGAGGAAGAAAGCTTCCTCGACGTGTACTCGGCGTCTCCGTCCCAATCATGGGATCTCAACAATTTATCTTGATATTCAAAGGGCAACCTGAAAATGGCACATAGATCAAGGACTTCGAAACCTACTTAAACCCTCATTGCCCGACAAAAGAGATAACATTAGAATTAACCGAGACTTTATGACTAGTTATCCTGAGTCACGTAAGCAACTATCCAATGTATTTAATTTCT
>JAHWFO010050687.1:1423736-1441242 GCA_023313115.1 Rhysida immarginata | reverse complement strand
GGCGGGCACCCGGTTCACAGATCGGGAATTTCTCCTCTATAACCATCAGAAAGTTTGATGAACACACATAAAAAATAATGAATAAGTACTGGAGCTAATTTTCCAAACATCAGGTAATGATATATTTGAAAAAATGTAAAGAAAAATCCTGCGACTTGGATTCGAACCAGAAACACGGGATCACACTCGATGCCTCTACCATGGGCCACCGCCCTACCAATTGGACTCCGCTAATTAGTGACTTAGTGAGAGCAAGGCTGTACTTGTCTGCGGTAGCCCAATTGGTAGAGGCGTCGAGCGTGATACTTGTGGTTCCTGGGTCGAATCCAGGTCGCAGAAGTTTTCGTTGCATTTTTTCAAATAATATCAATGTTAGTGAAATAAGCTATTCGAATAATAGCTGTAACTATGATTTATCAATAATTCCCTTTATTATTTATTAGAAGATATTACATAAATTGTTAACGGAAGCTTTAACTTAACATTGACGAAGAATTTTATTTAATTAGTGTGATTTTACTATGTCTCTATTTATCATCATCTACAAGTTTATTTGCAGACTCTACTGCTAATGAAACTCTGAGCGAAGGATTCGCTTCGTCTTCCGGTTGTGATATTGACGTTATACTACATACGCACTAGCAGAACTAGTTTTAAAAACACAACTAGTTTTTAAAAAACTGGATTAAAAAAAAATCAGTATACCGTTCGCGCTATCACTCACCGAACATTAGAATTTGATTATCTTTTTCGTGTACCAGACTTAACAAGCGATAATAATTCGATATACCGGGTGGGCAAGAAATAACGTGAGGTGTTCAGAGCTCGCTAGCGGGAATTCTATTAGGCCAAATGCAGTACATTTTGATGTATATACTTAGTCGAACATGCAGTTTCGATTTCTGCAAAAAAAAAAAAAAGTACCAAAAGTCGCCATAGAGGGCGCTTATTTCAAGAAAACAATGAATACATTTGCATAAGCACGTTCCGTGTTGAGCAATCATGACAATAAAAGGCAAGGCTGAGGATTTCCCATCATTCACGAACGAATGGCCTGACGATGACGCTTACTCTGCCTGACCGGGCGTTATTAGTCAAGTTGTTTTATCAGAAGAGCGACAATGCAAGTGCTGCCCTTCGTGAATTCCGGCGATTGAAAACGTTACGAAGGGGACCGGTGAGCATAACTAACTTACGGAAAATGATTGAACGATTTGAATCTACCGGAACTGTAGGAGTGCAACCAGGACGGGGACGCAAACGAATCAGGCAGCAACACGTTGAAGAAGTTGCAACTGCTGTTATGGAACAGGAGATGACTACTGTGCAGGGTATCAGCAGTGCACACGCAATAGCACGCCAAACAGATATCCCATATTCGACGGTGAGGAAAATATTGCATAAGATATTGACATTTTATCCCTATAAACTCACACCTGTTCAACAATTGCTTCCTGGAGATGAACGTACCCGAACTGACTTTTCGTTGAGATTTTTAGCACGTATGGAAGTGGATGATGCATGGCCATGGCAAATTTTATGGAGTGATGAGGCACATTTTTATTTGAATGGTGATATCAATACCCACAACTGCCGTATTTGGGCTGCATCAAATCCACAAGTGTGTCTGCCAACTCCTATGCATTCACCGAAACTAACAGTATGGTGCGGCTTTACTGCTTCTTTCATCATCGGCCCGTACTTTTTTGAAGAAATCCGTCCCCGTGGACCGGTGACTTGTTCCGTCAATTCTGCCAGGTATGCCGATATGCTTGAGAATTTTGTGATACCACGATTGCAGGAAAAGGTTTGACTGGATTCTACCATTTTTATGCAGGATGGTGCGCCACCGCACATCGGACGTCAGGTGCAGCAGATCTTGCGAGAACGTTTTTCAGACAACAGAATAATTAGTCGTGCATTTCCCATGGTATGGCCACCCAGATCGCTTGATCTCAACCCTTGTGATTTTTGGTTATGGGGATATTTGAAAAGCCTTGTGTATCAAGCACATGTTCCTGATCTCTCAACCTTAAAGGATCAAATAACGTTACATATCAGACTAATTAATGCAGATATGCTGCGAGCTGCCGTAGAAAATGTCGTGTACCGCATGCAGCTATTGGAACAGCACACTGGTGGTCATATTGAAACACATTTGTAATTAAAAATAAAACATTGTTTATTGTTGTTACTAAAGTTGGTTTTTACGGTATTTGTTCATTTGACAATTAGGTATTCATTGTTTTCTTGAAATAAGCGCCCCCTATGGCGACTTTTGGTACTATTTTTTTTTTTTTTTTTTGCAGAAATCGAAACTGCATGTTCCACGAAGTATAAACACCAAAATGTACTGCATTTGGCCTAATAGAATTCCCGCTAGCGAGCTCTGAACACCTCACGTTATTTCTTGTACAAAAAAATAGTTGTACAAACATACCGTATCACTCACCAGACATTAGAACTTGATTATCTTTTCCCTACTACTTCCTCTTCACGTTAAAAATCAAGATTGAAGAAGAGAATTGGAATACATGATTTATATATAACGAATTATTATCGCTTGTTTTGTCTGGTACACGAAAAAGATAATCAAGTTCTAATGTTTGGTGAGTGGTAGCGCGAATGGTATGTTTGTACTACTGATTTTTTTAAACTAGTTTTTTAAAAACTAGTTGTTTTTAAAACTAGTTCTGCTAGTGCGTATGTAGTAAAACACGTGTCGGAGTGACGAATTATGGGTAGAAACACATGGAATTATGGGATACTTTGCAATGAATCATGGGCAAACTACTAATTCTAAACCTGAAAAAACCCGTTTGGTGAACTGGTGTTAAGAAAAAACTAGCTTTAAAAATGTCAGTTGTGTCCGTACTATAGGGATAAACAAATTTTTTTGAAAAACAACTACGAGGGTTGTACCAAAAGTAAGGTTCCCAATGAGCTACAGCCTCGAGGGAAGGTGCTAGGCTAAATCCGACAACAGTGCCGTGCGCAGTGGTTCCCGCACTCTCGAGCCCCACTCTCGAGCGATTCCTACGGCGCTCAGTGTTCGCTTGGCAGCCGTCAGAGATGGAAGTGTTGATCGCCGCTCCCGCCAAGCGCGAGGTTCGAGCAGTAATCCGGTCTCTCCACGCAAGGAAGTTACCGCCCGTGGAGATTCATCGGCAACTGACTGAGGTTTATGGTGAAAAGTGCATGTCCGTTCAGCACGTCCGAAAATGGTGCAGGGCTTTTGCTGAGGGTCGCACGGAAGTTCACGATGAAGAACGGAGTGGAAGACCGCCGGTTTCGGATTCGATTGCCCAGAAGATCAACAGTGAGCTGCTGAAAGATCGGAGGGTCACTGTCCGTGAACTTGTTGAACGCATTCCTGAAGCTTCCCACGGCACAATTGAAAGAACGGATTGGCGGGAGACTTCTTCGACTTAGGAATACAAAAGCTGGAGCACCGTCTTCAAAAGTGTGTCGAAAAAAATGGAGACTATGTTGAAAAATAGACGACAGTGTAAGCTTTACAACGATGTATAAATTAATAACAATAAACAATGTTTTCTACTTGTAAAAAATATGGGAACCTTACTTTTGGTACAACCCTCGTGGATTCTTTCGCCTAGTGCGTATGTAATATTACAGTGTATTTCTAAATGGGAGATCTACTAAGCTTCAACGGAGATGAAAGGTTGTTTCGTAATCCAGTTTTTTATATTACAATGTGTAATGTCAAGTAAATTTATGATCTTATTTAATATTTCATCTTTATTGCTTAATCTGTTTGTTGAAACTAAATAGATTAGTAACCCAGTGATTATCGAAGTTCCCAGGTGGCCGTCGACGATGCAATCGTGTCAACTGAGGAAACTGCGATTGCTAGACCACACAAAGGAATGAAAGCCCAAGTTTTGCTCCAAAAATCTAGAGCAGGGTACAGATTATATCAACAAATTACCAATTGTTGTTATTATTTTGTTAATCTTATCCTCTGTCTTATCTTTCGTGGATGAAGAGGTGACTTATGGATCTCATGAGGGTGCTGGGAACCCCAAAAACGAACGTTGTGTTTATTAACGTCACCTGACAGATGGAAGAAGGCTTCATCTGACACCCACAGGTTGTCCACAATGTCCTGATTGGCTTCCATTCTTCTCCAAACTCCATCGCAAATTGTTGTCGCTTCTGTCTTCCAGTGTCTGTTAACTCCTGATAAACATGGATCTTATACGGGAACAGGTTTAAATCCTTTCTCAAAATTCGCCACGTCGTGGTATACAACAGCCCTTCTTCAATGGATAGGCGGCGAACAGATTTTTTGGTAGGGGAATCGACCAACCTTGTGCGAACATTTTCGACAACTTCGAACACGAGCTTCGCTTCCCCGCCTTTTTTCTTGCCAAAAACACATCCAGTGGCGAAATTGCTTGACAAAATCCATGATTGCTTGCCTGCCTGGTGCGTCTCGACACTTATACTCCTTCCGGAACTTTCTTTGCACGGTTACAGGTGATTTTGTCTCGAAATACCATTCGACAACCTTGCATTTCTGCTCTGTTGATAAAGCGGGCGCCATTTTTCAACAATACGATTTTCATCCAGCGCCGTTGCAACAATACAAACTCCAACTGTTTAGAAATTCGATATGGCGCTCATATTCTTTCAATTGTTTATCCCTAATGCACGACATTCGAGTGAAATGTTCAGAAATTGACTGAATTACCCTGTATCTCATTTCGTAAATGTTATACTGGATTTAGATCAGTATAGGGTGATAGGATAGGTGCTCTATCTTTTTGGAACAGTTTAGGAGTCTGACCATCTTTTGGGTCAAAATTCATTTTCTTAAATAGGAAGGGGGTCATGTGGCATATCAAATAACACCAGTTTTTTTCTCAGGATTTTCTTCCTGCAATCGGATTTTAATTATCTGTTGTGGTTCAGAAGTTATTAACAAAAGCATTGAGACTGTACCATTATCTATTGCAGGTAATTGGAGATGGAGAAGGATTGAGCTGTTCCTGATGTCGTGAGAGCACCACTACTGAAGAATTCAAAGCCCGGCACCCCGAAAGAGAGCCCGGCACCACTACCGTCACATATGTGCTATCATATGTCAGAGGTACTGGGACTGTTGAACCTAAAGCTTGTACAGATCAGCCAAAAACATCAACCTCATCAATGGTATTGGCAGCATTTGCAAAGATTGGAGAACGCAGCACAAGGCGGCTTGCAGCTGAGTGGGGACTCAGCCACTCATCTACAGCACAGATTCTTCGTACCAACAAATGGCATTCATTCAAAGTTCAGATGCTGCAGAAACTATCCGAGGATGATCCGGACAGACGTGAGGAGATTGTACCTGAGCTCTAGACAACTATCGACTGGATCCTTCATTTGCACATAACATTGTGTGCAGTGATGAAGCAATTTTATATGTCGATGGTGAAGTGAACCATCAGAATTTCATATATTGGAGCGATAAGAACCTTTATTGGACAGATCCGTCCAAAGTCGTTGGTGATGTCAAAGTTTTTGTGTGCTGTGGGTACAGGGCACCCGTTTAATTGAACCAATTGTCATATGCGGTACCCTAAATGCTTATGAGTACCTGCGAATGTCACAGAACACTTTGTTTCACTGTTGTCACTTTGTCACTGTCACTGTTGATAAAGATTGCAGTTTCCCAAGTTTTTTTCCGGCAGGATAGTGCACAACCACAATACGGACTTAATGCCCGTCAATGGCTAGATGGGCAATTGCCTGGTCATTGGATTGGCCGGCGCGATCCTGAGGAGTGGTCACCACATTCCTAGATTTTTATCCGTGAAATCTAACATCGCTAGATTTTTATCCGTGAAATCACTTGAAACAACTTTGCAGTGATAGTCCGAAGCAAACATCAAGTTCAGCAACGCTATCTACAGGCCTGTAACAACATTATCCTCGATGTGCGCATGCATAATGAATGGCTAAAGCTCCTTGAGCTCTGTGTCCAGTAGCAGGAATAGCACATTGAATCCATCCTTTAGCTGCTGCAACCCAGTTTTCGGTGTGTGGTTTTGTTTGGAAAGTGTCAACGTTTTTGTTAACATCTTGTGAATTATAACAGATAACTGAAATTCCGATTGCAGGATTGAACTCTTGAAAAAAAAAACTGGTGTTATTTGACATGTCACATGACCTTCTTACCATTTAAGAAAATGAACCGACCATTAAACAACGAGAATTTATTAAGTTTATGATTAGTTTTCTTAAGTTTCAAAATTATTTTCAGTGATTGTCAGTTACCGTTTTTAGTAATACTGGTAGAAATTTACGCTTATTACATAATGAACAGTGTACCGTAAAGGGGACACTAATCATTGAAATAATCTAATGGCTTGTTAGACCTATAAAAGTGAAATTCAAATACGGGGAGATACAATATTTTCTTATACGTATTTTTTATTTTACTAAATTTCTTAAGCAGTAGAAGAAAAAAATGTTTCTTTCTTCCGATACATTAAGCCTACTTTTACGCCGACCCCCTTCATTCCTTAATCATTTATTTTTTATTTTCTTTGGCAATGCAGTAAACTACACATTCCATTAGAAGGAAACTTTCATCAAAAATCGCATGTGGTTTGAGTGCTTTTTAAAAATGGATAATCCAATGTCCTATTGCTCGAGTTCTTTGATGGTCGCCAGGTTATGATGGTGGAATATAAAAGCGCACACGAAGATAAAAATTCACTTAGGAAAACTTTGATCTTTGTGGGAGGGCAGTAATAATTTATGATCGGGGGCGCTGTTTTCGAAAAGAGAATTTTAATTTTAAATTTCACAATCATAGAAGAGGAAATCGTGTCGCTTTTTTGTAATATCTTTCTTTATTCTGGGAACGACGGCTCTTTTATGGTCATTTTCATTCATTTCACGCACTCTAAACACGAGCCTTGCCTTTAATTAATTGTTTCGCGAGAGGGGAAAAAATTAACCACTGGTAGGGCGGGAAAGTAATAATCAATATAAGCCACGTGCAGAGCGTTCCGTCAACTGCTGAGTCCCATCTTTCTCCAATCCTTACCGAAGTTACCAAGATGAAAGTTACAGTTTGCGGCGACATTCCCGATAGGGTGTTATAAAATAATAATTATCAGGACGGTGCGTAATATCGACATTTTCATGCAGGGTTGATCACTGTTAAGAATAAACTGAATTTCCTCTATAAACAGAAAAATACGTTTATATCATAGATTGGAAAATTTCAGTGAATTTTTAACTAAGAAATGGCACGGTTTGTTTTGGGATATTTGTTCTTTGGGACCTCCTTTGGTAGAATGGGGAACGATGGATTTGAAACAGAACATGAATTGCATTGTAGTTAGCAAGAAATTATGAAACAATTTAATGAACAATACAGTTACAAGACAAAAATCCATTTCCATTGATATATTGGAACGTGTTGCTGCTAACACTTGTCGTCGAGTGAAATCGTGCTTGGCACAGAATGGTTCTAAGTTTTCATGTAACGATGTAAATAACAACGCCCAAATATACAAAGTGTCTGAAATCTCCACGTACAAACTTTGAGCGAAGGTAGAAAACATCGTACAGAACCATACTCACATTGGATAGCATGATCGGAAACATCACCCACAGGAAGTAGACATGACACAAAGACACAGAAAGATAAAAAACAAGAAGTACTATAAAGCGCTTTATTAGGCGAACCTTAAAGGTAAAACAACTGGTAGAAACAGAATACTGGTAGATTTCAGAAGAGGTGTTCAAAGTTCGAAGCCTCAAGGTTCCATAGTCACGCAGATTCTGCTTCAAATGCGTAAACATTTGATCTTAAGTACATGTCTGATTGGTTATCTTTCCCAGTACGTTCGTACAGCGGCTCTTCCATTACCGTCACCTAACCCGTACTCGTGGTGATGTTCCGCCAACTAAGCGTTCGTAAAACGATGCAGATCCACCTATCCGTTTGTATACAGTACCAAATCTGGATTGATATCTTTCTTTGTTCAAGAGATAACAGGGAATATGGACGAATTGTTCAAATCAAAAATCGGCTTTCCCTATGAATATAAACAAACTCATTTAAACTGAAACAATTGAATCTTTGCAAACAGTATTTAAAACACAGCCAACTTCTTTATATCATAATAAAAAACAAGCAGAATTTTATTTTGGTGCTGCGGTGGGGAAATGAAAGACGGAAACGGCGGCTGCGGTGGTACGTTCGGGCGATTCGACGTGCTACAATGGAGCAACTTACTGCCCAAATGAACCAGGGGGCTACTCCAAGTGTGTCCAGAACGACAGTTGGACAACATTGTTGCGTATGGGGATCCGCAGCAGACGGATGGTGACAGCACCTATTAAAGACTGTGCATGGGCGGAAGAGGCTGGAATTTGGACGGCAGTACCGACAGTGTACATCCATTGATTGGCCAAAGATTGCTTCACGTTTTTTTGCTCCATCGAACGAATAGAAATTGGCATATATGGTGAGAAACGTCAGAAAACAAACATCCTTCAACAGTTTGTGGAAGGCAACAAGCTAGCGGAGGCAGCAACATGGTCTGGGGAATGTTTCGTGGCATTCTCTGAAATGCATTCGTCATTGTGGACGGCAATATGAATTGATTTAAGTACATATTGATCCTTACTGACCATGTACACCATTACATGGATATTGTTCTTCCTGGGCATGATGGCATCTTCCAGCACGACAATGCCACATCTCATACAGCTGGAATTGTACATGAGTGATTACAAGAGCAACGAGGAAGACTCCTTGTCTCCCAAATTCCCTGGAATTTAAACCCAATCGAGCATCTATGAACCACCTCGATCGGGCTGTTCGCTCCATGAATTCTTCACCTAGCGGCCTCTAATAGCTGTCAGTATAGCTCAATATCACATTTAACACTTTCCATCACCTCACTGAGTCTCTCCCAGCCCGTCTAGCTGCTCTCCGAACTGCACATGGTGGTTATCCCGAATATTAACCGTTAGTCAAATTAATGTAATTCGACTGTTTTAAGGGAATATATAATGATTAAACGTGTAATTGATTAATTGATTACTTCAAAAGTATTCTCCAAACCTGTTAATATATTTATATCATTGGCAGATAAGACGGTCACTCCCATAGTTGAAGTGAAAGTGACGACGGAACCAATCTTTACCTAGTCTTACACATCTTCGTCCAATGCAAATTGATGTCCAAGAATGTTTTTCTTCGGATGTCATCAATTTTCCGGGATAAGACTATAGACCTGAGCAATAACACCAGAAGCAATGACAGAATGTGACTGTCTTGGGAGAGCATCGTCTTGCACTGACACACGTCTGTCTGAATCTCTTTTGTTATTCCTGCATACATGCTGTCTTCACCGTGCATGTGGAGATGAATATTTCGTCCTCCAACTTTCTTGGTATTATTATATAAAACCAAACCTCTGTTCTTTACTCGCCTCCGTTCTTGATGTTGGATGAACACTCGTATAGCAAACCTTACTTCCGACAAAATAAACAAATGACTAATGTGCAAGGGCAAGTTATTAATGTTCTTTCCATAATCCCCAACATTCTGTCAATACTGTCTTAAAAATCCCAGTGATACCAACGTGTTGATACAAAGCGCTCGTGAGATTGTTGTGTTGAAGCTGTTTTTATTTGTCTAATCTTTATATATAAAAAATTAATATCCGCATTTCTTGAATGAAATAAAATCTTCATATAGCCTTGATAATTTTGTGCCAACATCAAGCCCTGCTCCCTGAGTCAAATTTTCCACTTCGACTCACAAAATGGCTTTCATATATAATTACATAACATCACAAAATAAAACACAGAACTGATATTCTACTACATCTACCCTAACTATGGCTCATACTCTCTCCATTTGCTATCCCATTAGATGCTGGAATGCAAACTCCATCCTATCATACATAGTTAGGTTCACCTGAGACAACTACATGTTCATCGCAAGCAGTAGGTTCGTTTTTCTGGTACGGTTTTCGTTCCACTTACTTTTACTATTCATGCTGATCCACGAATTACAACAGCTCCATGGGTTATCTCCATGAACACCACTATCCTTAGGCCCCACACATTTAGTTCTGTTATCATTACTGTGTGTCCTGAAACTTAAGTCCTTTCACTTCGACACACTTCTCTGACGCATTACTATTTATTTGGAACGGCCCGTTTTATTTCCTGTGAAGACCAACCTGCGCTCGGACCAGCACTATCTGCCCTATGTGCCTAACTTTAAGTTTGCTGGTAGAAAGAGAAAACTTATCGATTTGCACATTATGATCTTTGTTCAATTTGATGCGAACATTTTCTTCAGATCATGTTTCTGACGCTATTTTTCTTCTTCCTGCGACTCTTGGAATGGATTATCGTTGACCTTCATTTCCCCTGGCACATAATTGGGCGATTCCATCTTATCAGGCCCCACAATCCTCAGATAATTGGCATTGACCACCTTCTATACCTATACACATCGCAGCCAGTTTTTTTTTTGAGAAACAGTCGTTTGAGGAATTGTGAATATAGGCTGGGACAAAGGTTTTATATAAACTCCGAAGGAGAGTCTATTGTTATCCCTTCTTATCCACAGGTCGAGGAAAGGATGTTTTTGGTCTTTCTCAATTTCCATTGTGATTTTAATGGTTTTTGACATATTGTTAAGGTTAGGAAGTCATTATGGTTATGTCTAGTGAGGTCAAATACTGCGAATACGCCATCGACGTACCTGTACCAAATCTCAGGAAAGTAATTGAAGGATTCACAGGCTCTATTCTTAAGAAAGAGCTCCGCGAAAAAGGGGCTAATTCAGCAACCCATAGGGGTGCCATGTTGTCATGGACAAAAGAGTGTTGCGCAGTGGAAGATTAAGCAAACTAACAAGAGAAAACAGAGCATATCTTTTGGCATAAATAATTTATTAAAATTAAGTAAATAAAAGGAAATAATTCACTTACATGAATAAATATGGGAATGGGCGCGTTCTTACTTAAACGCAAGAAACGCTTAGGGCCTTGGGCCTTGCCCATACGGAATAGACAAATCCGTTTACAATAAATTATTATGAATATCAATTAACAAGTATTCTGGACCCCTTGTCAAGCTCTAACATTAGGCGAAGACAAGCGCGACCAATGAAAGGTCTTAGTCCATCCAAGGAACGAACCTCGGATTTACAATCGTTATATGAAAACTTTGATTCAAGTATTCGTATATAATGCTAAGTGGAACCATCAAAAAGTCCCGCTCAATGTCCAACAAAGAAAACTCATGTCATTACCCGGACGAAATGACCTGGGATGACAGAGACAAACAACGGACGAAGCAACCGACTGTCGTAATTACCGTACTGGTTTTCTTGCGCCGAGTCGGGAATCATCTATTAAGAATTGGACGCTACCTCCGCTGCACCATACGGGAAAAAGGCGACGCCTCGCGTTAAAATTAGGCTCGAAGCCGCTGATAACTAAAATAGTTAAAAGAGAGGCGAATTATAAAATTTCTAAACGATGCGGAAAGTACAACATAAAATGTTCAACCAAACGCGCGCGTTGCTTAAATGGCTTACTTGGGATGAAATGTTCAGCGAGCGAAAGTAACACTCTCATGGTAGCTCGCCCCCCCCCCCCTTCTCTTACTTTAAGCTTTAAGCAGCGCGCAGGAGCGGGAAAAAAATATTGCACAAGAACGTAGGAGAGAGCAACCGCAAATATAATCGACCATAAGAGATTTACTGGACAAAAACTTCACCCACCTTATGTAGGGCACTATATCGCCCAATCCATGAAGCCAAAAGGCTTCATCCGCGGTGTAATCCAGGCACTCCTTCCCTCCGGAATTAAGCTTACGTCCAGGGAACTCAGCCAATGTAGCTCCGACGCCTCTAAATTCGCTGCGACGACCAACGTCCTTGTAGCGAAGACGGTGAGAGGCTCTGCGATGAGTCGAGGGACGTCTCCTGCGATTCTAGGTGACCGAACTGGTGTTTCACCGGCCACGGATTCCTTGCTCGGCGTCACTTCGGGCTCACTCGCTTCTGAGTAAAAAGATACCGTCTGCTGTACTGGCTGGGCCGCCAAAACTAAATTCATGGAACACAAAGAATGTTTCAATAATAGTTCATGAAATTACGCATTCGCTTCTGGCTGCGGGGGCGTTTTCCTTCGAAGCTCCTCACGCTCAGGGGTGTCGGGCGAATCGTCCAAAAACTGCGGCCGTTCCTTCTGTTCGGCCGTGATTTTCTGAGGCTCTGAGGCGTACTAGAACGACCTCGGTTTAATGACACGGAGCGATTTCCTCGTGTCCATCTCGCTCGAATTTCAGTTCTCTCTCCTCGATCTGAATTTTCCCGCTCCGCCCCTTTCTTATCGCGCATCTTTTTACGCACCTTCCGCCTTTTTCGCTTACGACGCTTCTGCTTAGGACTTTGTCCTGCCAAATTGTTTATGCTGCGGTTATTAACACCCGATGGCGTTACCGTACATCCAAGCTTGTTCATCGATTGAGATGAGCGATCTTTTAGGATGCGGTTGCTAACAACCGATGGCGTTATGATACACCCAAGCTTGCTCCTCGATTGTGATGAACAAACGGGAGCCTTGGGCAAAGGATCAGTCAGCAAACTTGGTGACACATCTGTCATTTTATAAAAACGACCGCTTTTCAGCAAATGATTAGAAAGGCGCATGCATTAGCCTTGACAAACCAATAAAGAGAAGAGGAAATACAAAGGATAAGGCAGTTTACCAGTGAAAATGGATACCGCCCCGACCTTGTGGACAACTTGATGAAAAAACTGAAGAGACTCGACGCCATAAAAGACGCTACAACGTTAGAACCAGAGTGGGAAAAACCCAAATACTTGGTACTCCCATACAATAAACCCTTAGTTAGAGGATTCGATAAAATTGCTAAGAAGTTCAATCTCAAAATAATATATGAGTCCGCACATACTGAAAAGACTACTGGGATCCCAAAAGGATAGGATTTCACATGAACACAGCTCGGGTATTTATGAATTCAAGTGTGGCACATGTCCTGCCGTCTACATTGGCCAATCACGAAGGAGGATTTCTACCCGGATAAAGGAGCACTACATGCACATCAAAACCACAGACCTGAAAGTATTTTTTATCCTAACGACTGGCCACGCTGCAAAACTGGATAACTACCGTATTTTACACAAGGTTAGTGATTGGAGGCACCTCAACTTCCTAGAAACCCTGGAAATTAACAAGAAAAGGATTGGTGAACTCCTGAACTTCGTTCGAGGTCCCATGGACCTCTCAGATTAGTCAACCTTCTTGGAGGTTATTAAATAATACCGAAAATTTCTCTCATTGGTTCTTACCTTATTCTGTTTTCTTTTACAATTTCTCCCATTGGCTTATAAACTGTATAAATATCGATGTAAGTCCTTTGCAAATCAGTCCTGCTGAAAAAAGGTCCGAAATGTATGCAGGGTGTATCCGAAATGCTGTCACAAAATTTTTATGCATATTCCCCATGGCAAAATAAGCAATTTAATCCCTATAAACATGGTTCCGAAACTCAACCGTTTTCTCAGAACTGTCGACTGAACTTTTAGTCGTATTGCACGTCCGTTCCTCAATGACCAGTTTCCAGACAGGTGGATTGGACGTTCCGGACCTGTAGCCTGGCCTCCTCGACCCCCGGATCTAACCCCATCGATTTTTATCTTTGGGGACATGCCAAAGAAGAGGTGTATGCCGCACCAGTCGACACTGCAGCTCAGCTGTGGGACCGCATCAAAATCCTGAGTTTGATGACATCAGGAACTGGTCATGACAGCTGGAACGTGTGCAACAGTCAATCGCCAGACATGTTGAAGCTTGTATAGCAGCCAATGGCCACCATTTTGAACACCTGCTGTAGCACTGTGTCAGCTAGAAAAGTTGACATTTCACTAAATCACGAGCATGCAAAAGTTCAGTCGACATTTGCGAGAAAACGATTGAGTTTCGGAACCATGTTTATAAGGATTAATTTGCTTACTTTGCCATAAGGAATATGCATAAAAATTTTGTGACAGTATTTCGGATACGCCCTGTATACATGCGGATTAAAGTTTTTTGTGGAAAAGCAGTTTGTTATTCTTTCTTGGTTTAGTTAACAACCTTGAGAGTTTCTTCCAGAGCGACGATTAACTACGGAAAAGAAAGTACTCCATCCAACGAAGAGGAAAATTAGCTTCACATGTAAATCATATCTAACCAATCAATAACATGCTACTGTAGTTCCACTAAGCAATAATACGTAATTACTTTACAATAACTCACGATGCAAAGTTCTGAAGACTCCGACATCAAAATACAATTGCTATCGGCCTCACACGTCATCCATTCGATTCCGTCAAGAAGAAATAAGTAGCATTTTCGTTATCGCTCCAAAATATACACCAAACAGTCCATAAGTAGCAACTGGTTTTGATTGGGATAATTTCTCCCATCCCCTTTTCAATTTACTAGACCAAAACGTTCTATTCTCTGTGGAAGACAGCTTTCTCTCTCCCCTCAAATTTCTCTCGAATTCTCTACCCCGAGGATCCTCTTTTCCTAACAATCATGTCGGATAAAAATTCCGTAATCAACACGTGAGCGAGCAGTACTATTGTTTGCAACAATCACCCTCCGTTACAATAAGTTTCCAAGTTGCAATAATTTTCACAATCGCAGTCAAAAATTATAAGATGCCTTCCCAAAAGATGAAAAAAAAACAACTGGCGAACAATACGGACGCCACAATTTCTTGAAACTGATCCCTCCAGAGGAACCGAATGTAGTCTACTATAAGGGTCGTTCTCTGAGGATATGAAAATGAAAATAGGAAAATGAGGTTGTTTCTATCAAGCTTTACAAATTGTCTCTGTCATCATCTTTAAAAACAAAGCGATTGGAAAATATCATGTAAAAATTGATGGCGTGTCCGCCATTGTAAAAAAAGTCTTTGTTTGCGTTTTCTAGGTTAATATAAAAGTAAAAAAGATTTCTTTCAAAGAAACACATTTTTCTCCACATAACGAGACCCATGAAAATGTTGTTAAAAAAATAAAATCGCTTACTCAACGAGTTTACTATTCTACTATTCTTCGTTTCATGCTTTTTTAATATATTCTTCATATATTCATATGTAAAAAAAAGCGTCGAATATATATTGGTGAGATTGCTGCTGAGACAGGGAAACTTACGAATTTTCCAGTTTCTTGAATCTCCTCTTCTCAACCTTTACTCGCTTCCTTCCCTTGTGACTCCAATCGATGATTCTATCAATTCTGATCCCAGGGAAAATAAGTGAGCTGGTGGCGATAGCACTAATCCTCTGAGGCTTTTCCCTGTAAAAAAAAAATGAGGGGAAAGAATGAAGGTAACTTGGATTACCCTTACTAAACTAATTATTTACGGTTTTACCACGAATCTACTGTAGGATTCTTTAAGCTATTATTTTGTGTGTCATTCGTATTTTTTTATTTTAAAGCATAATAATCGTGCTTACACAAGTTTACCTATTGAATGAAAATAAAAACAAGCGATATTGACATAAAAAATATCCACGTTTTCTCCACACTCAATTAATCCGCTCTTCATGATCTTTGTCGGAACATACGAAGATAAGTAAATACATGTATATAAGTCGCAAAATGAAATATCTTCAAATTGCTACAATGTGAAATTGCAACATGAATATCAGTCATTGCAATGATCATTTACGCAAGTGTTCGTATAGGTGTCAGCATTATCGTGTAACTTATACGGCGCTTGTAGTCACATTCTTGTGCGGCGGTTAGCCATTCGAGTGTCAAGTGGGTAAGATGTCAAATGTGTTAGCTGATTGTACCCGTGATGAATAACGGGCTGTAATTTGATTTCTGTGGGCGCAGGGCATATCTGCTGAGGTTACACTGCATCATCCATGGCCACCGCAGCATCCTCTCTTTTCATGCTCTCAGTTGCTTCTCACTCCCTCTTCCAAGAATAGCAACGTGACTTTTTTCGTTCGCACCCCCCCCCCCAGGGGCGGCGCCATGTGGTAAGCAAAGTAAGCGTCGCATGGGGACGCATGTTAGGATGGGGCGCATTGTGCGAGAGAGGATCGAGATGTAACGCATAATAAGCAAAAATGAAACAATGCACATGAAAGCTGCATGTTTTACTTATTTTTCTCTGTATCTCTCGACACATTTCTCTCATCGTTGGCACCAGATTCAATACACGTTTTTCATTAACCTCCATTTTCTGGTTGTATAACTACCTGCACACGGCTGATTTTACCTCTTCATCCGAACCGAAGATTTGGCCTCCTAGGAATTGAAGGGATTGGTGCAGTAACCAGGAAATCCAAGTTTTATAGTTTTGAGAAAAACACAAAAAACTTCATAAAAAACACATGGAACAACCAAGTCCAGTTATCTTTGTATTATCTGCATGGAGTAGTCGAAGCTGTATGATTCTTGCACCAAACTATGGGGAACAAGTTTTACTATTACATGGCAGTAAAATCTCAGTTGCTTCTCACTCCAATGCCTTCTTATTGCACCAAACCCTTCAATTTCGTCACTGATCCGATAGAGGTGATCAAATCACCTCCAGCCAAATTCCTCCTTGTTTTCCACGAACAGAAGCCGCAACATGAGGACGAGCAGTGCCAAGAAGAAATCTGGCATTTGCAGTACCGTACACCTCCCAGCATTTCACTCGCATTTTTTCGTTTGGCCCACAAAAAACGGACCACACCTCGCTGTTGTTCACAAAAATTTATGTGCCTGGAAAGGAAAGAGAAAGAACGAGTATTGGTCAGAGAAACGCTGCAACTAAGACAGAAAAAGCTATACGGGCATTTGAAACATCTGAGCAAAGGGAGTTTCGAATAGAGCGAGAGCTTCTACGTCAAGAGCAAGAAAAATTTGAGTCTAAATTATCTGGTCGCGGTATATCACCTAGAATTCCTGTTTTTCGTATTTTTCGTAAAATGGGTAGTCCCTTTGCTCTGTGTTGTATTGATTGAGTTATTATATGCTGAAAAGCATATATTGGTTTCGCTCTGTTTGTGTGTCTGTCTGTCCGTCCGTCCGTCCGTCTGTATGTCCGACGATTTCTCGAGAATGCTTTAACTTTTTAAAGTTCTTTTTTCGCTGTTCGATAGAGACCCTTCCTGAGCTCACCTGATTAGTTTGTGATTGAAATCGGTCTAACAGACACGTGACTATTGAGGCCCAAACCCCCCAATTAATTTTTTTTATTGGCAATATAAGGCATGTAATATGTCATTCGAACGGGAATGACGAGCACAAGACGAATATGACATTCTTTTCGATTTTAGAAATGCTACATTCGAGAAAATGACCCCAAAAAGTACTAAAATGAGCCCTTATTACGAGCTTTAGCTAAAGCTATATATAAGAATACAAGCATAATCAATATCTTTGTGTCTGGCCGGCCATCGTTTGCACGATAACGTGAAAATG
>JAHWFO010050687.1:1387615-1418736 GCA_023313115.1 Rhysida immarginata | reverse complement strand
CATTTTTAACAATAGGCCTAACATTAATTAGCCATTTTTAACAATAGACCTAACATTAATTAGCCATTTTTAGCAATAGACCTAACATTAATTAGTCACATTTTACAATAAGCCTAACAGCACTTCATTTGAAAACGAAATGAGCACGTGCTTCGACAAAGCTTCACTATGGGCACGTGCTCCAAGCTGCCATCAACAATGCTTAAGTGATAAACAAAAAGTAACACTGTGTTCACTTATGACTCGTCGGTACGAATCAATTGATATATTACATGTCCTAAGTTCTTATTCTTAACATTAGTGCACGTGCCTGAAGGGGCCCACGAGAGCTCATCAAAAGTTGATATATCGCAGTTGAGTTCTTCCATTTTCACGTTATCGTGCAAACGATGGCCGGCCAGACACAAAGATATTGATTATGCTTGTATTCTTATATATAGCTTTAGCTAAAGCTCGTAATAAGGGCTCATTTTAGTACTTTTTGGGGTCATTTTCTCGGATGTAGCATTTCGAAATTCGAAAAGAATGTCATATTCGTCTTGTGCTCGCCGTTCGAATGACATATTACATGCCTTATATTGCCAATAAAAAAAATTAATTGGGGGGTTTGGGCCTCAATAGTCACGTGTCTGTTAGACCGATTTCAATCACAAACTAATCAGGTGAGCTCAGGAAAAACGGCGGAAAAAGAACTTGAAAAAGTTAAAGCATTCTCGAGAAATCGTCGGACATACAGACGGACGGACGGACGGACAGACAGACAGACAAACAGAGCGAAACCAATATATGCTTTTCAGCATATAACAAGAATATAACTCGTAAAACGATTTTCAAATATGCTGAAAAGAAGCATATTAAAATTTGTTGTTTAATATTACAGTAATGTTTTTATAAACAGCAATGACGAGCACTGCATGTAAATTTACGTATTCGATTGCAGCGCTCACACGAATCTTTCCAAACACGCGCGAAATGAGAAATGAAATCCCCGCACGTCTAAATGTTTGAAACTACTGGGCCTATGTTCTTCCCCTATGATCTAGGGGATCAAAGTTACCATAAACGTCAAGAGAGAAAAATCATTGTTTCAAAGCATTGTCGGGAAAAATCTTTTAAGCATTCCAGGAAATTTAGCTGTGATGCAGATGTAATTTTAAACTTGAATATTTCACTTTTACTTGCACTTGGTTAAAATAAACAGTGGAAATACCTTTGATTCTATCCGCATTCACATCATTTTTAAATATAGGTCTAACTTCAATTAGCCATTTTTAACATTAGGCCTAACATTATTTAGCCATTTTTAACAATATTCTTAACATTAGTCATTTTAACTGAAGACCTAACATTAATTAGCCATTTTTAGAAATAGGCCTAACAATAATTAGTCATTTAAACTATAGGCCTAACATTAATTAGTCATTAATTAGCCATTGTTAATAATAGGCCTAACATTAATTAGCTATTTTTAATAATATCCCTAACATTAATTAGCCATTTTTAATTATAGGCCTAACAATAATTAGCCATTTTAAACAATAGGCCTAACATTACTTAGCCATTTTTAACTATTGGCAGTCGCCAGCCCTCTAGCGGCTAATGACGCAAGCTTCCAATATGGCCGCCGAAGAGGGGAGGTGAACAGCAATCGATACCTCACAGCATGGCAACTAGTGATGCAGCTACTTTAATAAGCACGAACCACTCTAAAATATCCATCGCTGATATTTTAAATTATCTTAGACTGAATGCCAGTAATCAAAGAAAAAGGTGCTTGGTAGAGGGGGAAGCAGTTTTAAATGCTCAGCATATAATATTTTGTGGGAGAAACAGTATCGCATCTTCGCCTTCAATACACATATTAGCCCTTGTGCTAAGGAGTAGCAGTGTTAGTTCCACCCCACATGAGATAAACCTAATTATCAACCCTTACCAGGGTACTGATCCTATAAAGGTACTAATCAAAACATATTATAGCTCGCGCAACGAAAGAATGGATCAATCAGATTCGTTCTCTTATTGACTGCATAGATCTAGCGATTAACGAACGATTTGACAGACGAATCCCTCGATGAAGATAGTGATCGATGCATTCAGGCACAGTCACAATCTCCGAAAGAGCGTCCTTTTTAAAGGACACAAAATCACACCGAAAGAGAAAGATATCAGGCCAAGTATATAAAGATAACATACCTTGGATATCAGGAATCAACTAGTTAGTCTTGATTCTGATTGGTTGTCGCTCCCCTCATTGGCTGTGATACTATAAAATCTTCATCGCAAGATTCGTCTGCTAAATCGTTCGTTAATCGCTAGATATGTGCATTCGATAAGAGAACGAATCTGATTGACAGTTGATTGACCCCCTTCTTTCTTTGCGCGACCTATAATATGTTTTGATTAATGCCTTTATATGATCAGTACCCTGGCAAGGGTTGATAATTAGGTTTATCTCATGTGGAGTGGAACTAATACTGCTACTCCTTAGCACAAGGGTTATTATGTACATTGAAGGCGAAGATGCGATACTGTTTCTCCCGCAAAATATTACCTGCTGAGCATTTAAAACTGCTTCCCCCTTTACCAAGCACCTTTTTCTTTCATTACTGGCATTCAATCTAAGATGATTTAAAATATCAGCGATGGATATAGAGTGGTTCGTGCTTATTAAAGTAGCTGCATCACTAGCTGCCATGCTGTGAGGTATGGATTGCTGCATCACCTCCCCTCTTCGGCGGCCATATTGGAAGCTTGAGTCATTGGCCGCTAGAGGGCTGACGACTGCCAATAGGCCTAATATTGATTAGTCATTTTAACTGTAGGCCTATCATTAATTAGCCATTTTAACAATAGGCCTAATATTAATTAGCCATTTTTTAACAATAGGACTAATATTAGCCATTTTTAACAATAGGCCTAACATTAATTAGCCATTGTTAATAATAGGCCTAACATTAATTAGGTATTTTTAATAATATCCCTAACATTAATTAGCCATTTTTAATTATAGGCCTAACAATAATTAGCCATTTTAAACAAAAGGCCTAACTTTACTTAGCCATTTTTAACTATAGGCCTAATATTGATTAGTCATTTTAACTGTAGGCCTAACATTAATTAGCCATTTTAACAATAGGCCTAGTATTATTTAGCCATTTTTTAACAATAGGACTAATATTAGCCATTTTTAACAATAGGCCTAACATTAATAAGACATTTTTAACAATAGGCCCAATATTAATCATTTTTAACAATAGGCCTAACATTATATAGTCATTTTAACTGTAGGCCTAACATTAATTAGCCATTTTAACAATAGGCCTAATATTAATTAGCCATTTTTTAACTATAGGCCTAACATTATGCAGCCATTTTTAACATTAGGCCTAACATTATTTAGCCATTTTTAACAATAGGACTAATATTAGCCGTTTTTAACAATAGGACTAATATTAGCCGTTTTTAACAATAGGCCTAACATTAATTAGCCATTTTTAACAATCGCCGTAACATTAATTAACACATTTAACAACAGGCCTCACAGCACTGAATTTTCTTAACATTTCAAACGAAATGAGCACGTGCAACGACAAAGCTTCATAACAGGCATGTGCTCCAAGCTGCCATTAACAATGCTTAACTGATAGACAAAAAGTAACACTGTATTCACTTATATCTCGTCAGTCGGAATCGATTGATATATTACATGCCCTAAGTTAATTTTCTTAACATTAATGTACGTGCTTAAAGGGGTCCACGAGAGCTCATCAAAAGTTGATATATCACAGTTAAGTTCTTCCATTTCAACGTTTTCGTGCAAACGATGGCGGCTGGGCACATAAAGCTACTGATTAAGCTTGTATTCTTATATATAGCTTTAGCTAAAGCTCGTAATAAGGGGTCATTGAAGTACTTTTTGGGGGTCATTTTCTCGGACGTAGCATTTCGAAAATCAAAAAGAATGTCATATTCGTCTTGTGCTCGTCATTCCCGTTCGAATGACATATTACATGCCTTATATTTGCAATAAAAAAATTTATTGGGGGGGTTTGGGTCTCAATAGTCACGTGACTGTTAGACCGATTTCAATCATAAACTAATCAGGTGACCTCAGGAAGTGTCTCTATCGACGAGCGAAAGCAGAATTTGAAAAAGTTAAAGCGTTCTCGAGTAATCGTCGGACATACAGACGGACGGACAGACAGACACACAAACAGAGCGAAACCAATATATGCTTTTCAGCATATAATAAGGCAGCGTCTATGGAGGAGACAAAGGAGTCAGACGTGTCTCCCTTGAGTTCCGTATCAAACGTCCAGACGACTGGCAAAACTTTATGTACCTGGAAAGGAAAAAGAAAGAACGAGTATTGGTCAGAGAAACTCTGCAACTAAAACAGAAAAAGCTATACGGGGGTTTGAAACATGTCAACAAGGCAGTTTCGAATAGAGCAACAGGGTATAAGAGTTTCTACGTCAAGGGCAAGAAAAACTTGAGTCTAAAGTATCTGGTGATGCTCCGCAGTGGTAAGGCAAGTCAAGAAGAGTTTAGATGCTCCGGTATATCACCTGGACTACCTGTTTTTCGTATTTTTCGTAGAATGGATAGTCCCTTTGCTCTGTGCTGTATTTATTGGGTTATTATTTAACCAATTGGGAGTTATAATTTAATTCTTTGAGATCTATCTCTTTACCTACAAGTGTAATTATCCTGGGCAACGCCGGGTACCTCTGCTAGTTCACTATATTGATGGATGATTGGTTTGGTTTGTTTGGTATTAACGTCCTTTTCAACTGCCATGGTCATTTCAGGACGGCGTTATAGGGGCCGCAAATTTTGCCTCGCCAGGGTTCTTTAACGTGCAGCCGGCAAACGACTACACGGGACCAACGGCTTTACTTCCCTTCCGAAGGAAGTGCGTGATCTCAGGATTTTCCCCCTGAAAAAATCCTCGTCGTCCTCGGCCGGGGTCGAAACCGCGTCCTCGGGCATCAGAGGCGACCACGCAACCCCTGAGCCACCGAGGCCGATATTGATGGATGAACTTAGAACCAGAGAAGTAGAGTTTTCTATATAATAATTTAAATGTCGATTTACTGGATAACGGTATATTTAAATCCATTTATATAAATTATTATCAATTTATTTTCATCGGCCTCGGTAGCTCAGTGGTTGCATGATCGTCTCTGATATCCGAGAGCGCAGATTTGATCCCGGCCGAGGACGACGAAGATTTTTCAGGGGGGAAATACTGAGATCACGTACTTGCTTTGGAAGGGAAGTAAAGCCGTTGGTCCCGTGTAGTAGTTTGCCGGCTACACGTTAAAGGACTATTGCGAGGCAAAGTTTGTGGCCCCTATAACGCAGTCCTCATATGACCATAGTGGTTGAAAGGGATGATAATAAACCGATCAATTTATTGACATTTCTCCAGAATGTCAATAAATGTTTAAAGATGATTAAATTAAACTCCACTATTATTAACTAAACTTCATATAATTTAAGCCATGATTGGGAGATGTTAACTACGTAATAAAAAAATTGGTTTTCATCATTGTTTCATGATAACGTATAGATTAATTATTTTGTATACTTTAAAAGGTGGAGATAGAAATCAAATAAAGAAATCAATTAAATTGAAATTATTTCAGCGATATTTATTACCAATCGGATGAATCTGAAGATCTACCCACAACATAGAGAATGCTGTACCACTATATAGAGTGCCTTTATAACCTTGGTTATAAAGACACTCTACCACTACTAAGGCTGCGTGTGAGTTGAATAATTTCAAGAAAACTTTGATTTGAACGCATTCGAAAATCCTATCAAATCTACATTAAAACAATTCGAAATGAATTGATCTGTTTCTCGAGTCATTCGATCTTTTATCGAATTCATTTAAACTAGCATTTGAAGTTTGGATGCTATAACGAATTGTGTGATTCATTCAATTAATTTGTATACCAGCTTTTTGAATACCTTATTCGAAACCTATTCGAATGGCCTTTGAATATTCCTTTTGAAACTATTTAAACATATTTCTCTTGAACATATCTTGGTTTTCTTCCCTTTTCTCAACATATTTGTTGTAATGTTTCCATATGAAAGACCTAGATGATGTATTTGTTTCCATTTCTAGCATTATTATTCTAACGTTGAAGTTAACGCTGCAGTCGTATGCTTACGAGTAGCTCTGAAGTCTTTGCATTTAAATTAGGCATTTTAACTAATTAAAACAGCATATGCAATGTCCCCGAAGATTTCTAATGGATTAGTCCGCAATAAACACCGAAATGAGCTATTATTTGTAAGCAGTTATAAGCTTATTTTCGGATGTACTCGAAGGTTTCGAATGGTATCTTTCGGATAAAACCAATTCGAGCTTACAGGACTGATCAGCCTCCTTGAATTGAATCAATCGAATAGATTTGATTTCAATTCATGTGTTTTTGAACTTTTTTCTGAATCCATTTAAAATTGTATTCGTTTCATTTGAAGCAGAATTTGTGTTTTTCAAATGAATTCGTCTGCACCTATATTCGACTCGAGTTAACACTCGTACGCAGCCTTAACCACTACACTGTTCTTTCCGCCATCTGGCAAGCAAAGAAAAAATAGGGCCAAACTTTGCTATAGTGACGTCACGCGATTTTCCAACCTGTAGTAGAGAAAGCCTTGCATACGATAGAGGTATTTTATTGAAAATGAAACTAAAGTTTATATCTCTCGATAGTCGGCGTTGCAGGCGCAGTTGGACCGTTTGTACATGCAACCAACAATATAAAATGAGTAGATCGCTCATGAGCTGCTTTCAGCGTCACCAACGCGTCCCCATTTGAAAGCCTGTCGGCCATTGCTTTGGTTAGCAAAAAATGGCCTTCATCCTATGTTTACGTTTTAAGTTTGCGTAGACAAACACAGTAAAACTCAATGCCGATTTCTTGTCCAGCTTTAAATTGTAGTAATAGATATATTAAAGGCTCACCACTGGCCTTTCACAGGTGTGTTTTTATCTTTCTGCGTCTTAGAATGTTTTTCTCATGTAAAAATCCTGGTCGTCTTTTATATCGTGGTTGTTGATACATAAAAGATGTCGATATTCAACCATGTTACCGTCGTTTCAGTAATACCAGAAGGATTGTTTAGAGGTATTTATGAAATTATATACCGCATTTATTAAAAAGCTTCTAAATTTGGGAGAGGTCGCTTAAGAAATTTGAGACTACAAGCACGATGTTGCAATGAGAGAACTTTCTGTTGAGCAAGACATCAGTATTGCAGCTGATATAATTAGGTCAGTCTCTATCGAAGACGTAAAGGAGATAAACGTGTGGCAAAAATCATTATTTTTCCATAAACTAGCGGCAGATAACCACATGATTAACAAACGATGACCATTTGTTGGTGGGGAGGGGGTGCTTCCCCAGCTGGCGACAAAGTAGATCGTTAAAGAAAGGTCGAATCTCAGTGCGATAAAGACCATGTCAGCACCGTGAATTAAAGAAATAATTATCAATAACTGTTTGTAAACGTCCACAGCGTGATTTTTTAAGTAAACAAACTAAAAAGAGTCAATAAGTTCATTCAATGCCATTCATTTAACATCTTTTTTTTTTTTTAATCATCTATTCGTGACTTCGCTTTAGAGCTACACACATTTTAATAAATATTCCTTTATGCAGAGTGCATTAAATGAATTAAAATGACAAAATAATATTTGGAAACTCTTTCTAGTTTGTTTACTTAAAAAATATAGCTGTGGAAGCTAATAAACAATTAGGATTAGCATTAAAACATTAATGATTCGATCTCTCTTTAACATCTCCTATATAGTAATGGCGCTTTGGCTGGCGATGTTGTTCTACCAACCACAGTAATGGCGCCTACACTAACAATAGAGATTAGTTCCACTTTTCGCCGCCTTCAAATTGCCCCAAAGATGGTGGCCACATAAGCGATCTACTCATTTCATATCGTTGCATGCAACGCCAATATTCAACGGAGTTCCCGCCCTATTAGAAGCTTTAGCCTCAGTTTTTCAGTGGGCCTCGACGACCTTGCTTCATATATTTACAAACGAAACGCCTAAAACGCTCTACCTAAAGCCCTTTTACAAAGATTTAAAAATATATATATTTCGTAACAATAGCTATTTGTGAATAAATTTAAAAAATAATTGCATAGAATTAATTTAATAATAGTATATTTGATGCCTTTTAGAGTCATAAATTTTATTTATTTTATATATTTTTAACATTAAACTCAAATATTAGAAACTTCCGATACATCACTAAAGAAACAATGACCAAAAACTGGCGGAATACGTTTACCTTCTGTCCAAGGCTCTCGGTCGTCCCTCCCGATCGGAGAGCAAGCTTGGGAAAACAGCGTCGCCATCTATTGATAGTAGCAAGAAAATATCTCCCATCGTCGAGCACGGCTAGAAGAGAAAGCGTCGTAGGCGCAAAAGGCGGAAGCGGCGCAGAAAACGGCGCGAGCGCGAAAAGATGAAGCGGGAGACATATTTCAGTTTTCAGCGTCAGTTTGGATCGCTGCTTCATTCTGATTGGCTGATGATTCCAACATCCTCCTTTCTCGCTAATCTTGCATCAATTTTTATTTTCAATTATAATAATCGCACCTAATTATTAATGTGCTTATACCTTTTTAGTAGGTCAAATTTTACTTTTTTTTTTCATAAATATATGTTTTGTACGAGCATTTCATTTTGTTTAGTCCATTAAAAATAGAATGGGATGATCTTTAAAGCAATCTTTAAGCCCATATAGCAAATTTCTTCCTCTCTGGGTCTATATAATAATATTGATTGATGGAATATTAACAACTTTTTGTACAGTTTTATTAACAAATTTTGAAGTTTATATAAAAATTTTCAAATATTTTTCTTGACTATAAAATAAATAAAATATTTGAACTTAGGAAAGAATTAACTAAAATTTGGCCTACCTAAAAATGTACACATATCAAGTAGTGGTAGGCGATGTCGAGGCAGCTAGCGATGTTTTTTTACTTTTTTTTTTTTGGTTGTTCCTAATGTATATTATTAAATATAATAAATTTGATAAATTTTTTGGTCTTTTTTTTTGTCTCGGTATCAAATATTTTTTGGCGCTATTTTTCAGTATTCTGATTTCCCTTTGGCTTTCAGAATCAAATATTTTGGTAGTCATTTTTCATTTCACCAATTCTCCATTTTACAACGCTTAAATAACTTTCACTGTTTGGGTCATGTTTGGTGATTTGGCTCATGTTTGATGGATGAAATCTTGTGATCAATATTTCAACCCCTTCCATTAGTCCGATCTTGCTGAAATTTTGTACACATACGTAAAGTCGGTGACAATGCATGAATCTAAAAAAAATTTCAAAAAATCCAGGGGATGGGGGTAATATGAAATAGACTTGGTTTTTGTTTGTTTGTTTGCTCAAGAGATGGCGCCATATGGAAAAAAACTCCGTGTAAAGCTGGAAAAAAATCTTCAAAAGCATTGTTTTTGAAAGAGTGTTTATTCATTCACTTGTTAACGACTCGCTATGCTTTCCGTTGTGTTAGTATTTTTATTTCCAGGCCTTCTCATTGGCTCGTTTTTTTATTCATTCGCTTATCATATAATCAAAATGATCAGCCTCCCTTGTTTTTGTCTACTCAATATTAAAAAGCAAAGTATTAAAACTAAAGAATTAATTTAAGAAATTCAAATTATATAATTCTCTTTAACATGCTATCTATAGTCTGAAAGTTTTAAAGCAAATTTCAACTGGTTACTTAGTAATTTAAAGTTAAAAATACATGTAATCAGGGATGAATGAAAAATAATACTTTCATCCATCCCTGATGTAATGTTGTTTGATATATCCATGTTGGCATAGATACATCGACGATGGTTTTTTAAACATCGATGTTTTCCTAAAATCGCCCACCACTAATATCAAGTACATTAATAATTAAGTCCGATTATTATAATTGAAAATAAAATTGATGCAAATTGGCGGTTTCTAACTATATGTAGGTTAAACTAAAAGATTAGTAGGGAGTTGGAACCAGAGAGCTTTTCTGATGGAACACAATGCCTCCAACCAATCAGAATGAATCAGCGATCCAAACTGACGCTGAAAACTGAAATATGCGAGCGGGAGGATTGGATACGAGGAGAGGAGTTTTGGAACCGAAGAGAGAGGCCATGAAAAAGTTCGGCCGTGAGAAATCGTGCCGATCTCCGTGGACACGACCGAGAGTTCTGGAGCAGTGGTCGTGCGAGGCCGACGAGTTCGCCAAGTCTTCCCGAGTGCGAGCGCGAAAGGACCGCTCGCGAAACACGACGTCCTCCGCATGAGACATGTACAAATTGTGCTTGGATTTAGACAGTGACTTTTTCTCCCCCTATGAACTTGCAGCTCCCACTCCAGCAACCTACATAGAGGAACTTCGTCCATTGACGAAGTCAGCGTGGATTCAGCGAGCAGCGTCTCCACGTCGGAGGCCGAAACGTCCGCACAGCAACGTCTTTCATCCACCGCCGTTTCCTGCATCGTAGCCGCCCCGAGAGAGGTTAGCGTCCTGCGTACGTTAGTCGTCGCGGCCGGCCTAGACGCCTCCTCATTATTGCGACTCGACCTTCTGGATCCGGACTGGATACCAAGGGTGCTTCTAAAAACTCTCGAGCGCTCATTTTCAATCACGTGATCGTTTACCCCTGATCGCGCCTGCTCTATTCACCCGCTCATGAAGTTTTTTGACAGCGCCAAGGGGGGGTCAACGAGATAACAGCCCGATCAGTAAATAAGAGGTAACTGCCACAAACTCGTTACGCTTTCAAACTTTCTGTTTTAAGCGTAATTATTTATTATTTATTGTACAATATTATAATCTGATGGGGATTCAAAATTTCAATGCATTTATTCTTTTATGACAATAAATACGAGAGTGTTAAAAAATCCACGTACGAGAGTGCACGTACGATAAAACGAAACTTTAAAGAAAATTTGAAAACTAAGAGAAAAATTAAAAAATTAAAATATATAAAACAATCTTCGCTTTTTATCTTCAGCTCCTTCGCCCCTGCCGTGTATCTTGACCTGTTCTGTGCCTTCAGACTCATTACAAAATTATAAACCGCATTGGAAACGACTTCGAGGTAGAATATGCTTTCACTGTCTGCCATTATTGCGAAAGTAGTGAAAGCGAAAATAGTGAAAGTGAGCGAGGCAACGCGAAATGATCAGGATGGAAATAAGACCACTTTGATCCTGAGCGTTCCCAACACGACGATGGGATCAGGGAGTTTTTAGAGGCGCCAGTGACGAGCGCTCTGTCATTTTTAGATGCAGTGCTCGCGTTGATCATGGACGCTTACGCTCGATCGCGACTGGAGAGACTTTTTAGAAGCAGCCCAAGCGAAACCTGCGCCTGGATAACGCCGTGGACACATGAAGCCTTTTGGCTGCATGGATTGGGCACCCTGGTTCCCTACTCAAGGTGGGTCAATTTAGGATTACAAAATTCCGACTTTACCTCTATTCAGACTCTCTCCTCTATCTCTCGCTATAATCTTCCCGCTCGAGCGCGTTGCTTAATACCTGTTTGCTCCGTTATCAAGAGGAGCGTAGCGTAGTATTTAAAGTCTGGCATAAAACGTCTTCTTACGGAGTTAAGCACCGCTCTCGCATTCTGCGGCGTAGATTGTAAGATTAGGGTAGGCGGCCATTATTGCCATTGCGCCCTCGTTCTTATTCTCTACTTTTTTGTTTTTTTTTCTTTGTAGTTATCAACGGCTTCAAGCCAAATATTAACGCCATTGCGTCGCCGTTTCCTTACGGTGCAGCTGGGGCCCACAGCAAGCAAGTTGGCTGGGAGTATCTACCACGTTTACGGTTCTTTCCTCCCAGTGACAAATTCTCCCTCCGTGGCGCTCCGCTGAAAATTAAGCATGGTATTGCTTACCCCCCTTTTATTGTAAATGAAAACAGAGCAATTCTTTGTAAGCCTTTGAGCACACTTTATTTTTGTATGGGTGTGGATATTCCTTTACGGGAAAGCAGATGCACTTAACCGCGCCTGTACGATAGCTAAGTTATCATAAGTTTGCTTTGGCAGGCTGACCCGTTGGCGTCAGTTTGTTTATTCTGTTGTAAACATAGAGATAGATATATACCAGAGGTGGAAACTCAATGCTAAATCAAGGGACTTGGGATCAAGTGCTCGCCAGGGCGGCGCTTCGATTCGCATGAAGAATAAGCAGACGACGTTGTTGCTTAATATGGCATTTCCAACGTTAGGTGTCCTTAAATAGAGCGCGCGTTTCATATTAAATTTTAATTTTCACACTATTCTTCTTTTACTCCTGTAGAGTGCTCGTAATAATAAATTTTAAAATGAAAAAAAAATACATGTATGCCCTGCTACACATTTGTCTTCTTTAATTTTATGAAATCTTATTTTAACTTTTTATTTCACTTTTTAAACCAAAAAGGAATACTTTTTTTAAAAGTAAAAACAAGAATGGATGAAGGGGGGTAAAAATGTAAAAAAGGTTTTTTAAATACTTTATTTTATTTTTAGTAATTTTAGGAGGACACACGAATAATAAGTTAACGTAGAAAATTAACTGCTGTAGATTATATAAAAGAACAACTTAATTGTTTGAAATTTTTGAAATTTGAAATTTATTCATCCAATAAAGAAAGGGCCTAGATATGTATACAAAAGAAATTTCACATTTGTGAATTCATTATTTTTTTATTAAGATAATTTCAAAACTCTTTTGGCAAACTTTAATTTTTTGTTTGCATATTGTTTGGTTAACATTTTTAAATACTGTTCTATTGTCATTTTTACATATTTAATTAAGATAGTTGCAAGTACAATTCAGCATGTGAATGAGAACAATATAGGGATTTCCAAGAAATAATTTGATGGATTTCTTGCAAAAGTTTTTCTGCTTTCAACTGTCAACCGAGAAGTAAAACACCCTTTAAAACCATATGATTTATGGGGTTGTTTTAATAGTCAAAGTGTTGGTGAATTGATTTTTTTTTGTGTGTGAACAGCCGGTTCCATACAGGAGTTTATACAGAAATGATGGAATTCTTTGTCACTCAATTATTGAGAAGATCTGTTCATCTGAAGATGTTAATTTCAAACAAGATAGTGTACCAGCTTATACATCCAAAAAAATCGGAAAAGAGAAATAAGTGTCCTGAAATGGCCAGGAAATTTGCCTGCCATGAATCTAATCGAAAATCTATGGGCAATCGTTATAAATAGAATACAGAAGCCGTTGACAAAGGACAAAGAAAGATCTCATTGAATGCATCCAAAGTGTTAGATATATATTACACAGGAACTTTGCCCTAACCTTATAATATCATCGCCCAAAAGAATTGGGACTGTTATTACGGCAAAAGGTGATTCTACAAAGTAGTAAAATCAACTATGTATAAATAAAAAAAAGATAAGATATTTCTGATATAATTTCAATACGTGAAATTAATTTTATTTTCGCTGACGCATTTTGTAACAAAAATGTCTTCAAAGCAGTGATTAAATTTAATTGTTATTTTAGTTATTTTTGTTATTAATTTGTACACTTAATTATTTTACTTTATTTATTCATTTAGCCAAAATTTATTTAATTAATTAATTATTAACTTTATTTCTTTTGTTTTATTTATTGTATTTATTTATCATTTAATTAATCTATTCTTATTTTATTTTACATTTTAATTAAATTTTAGCTATTTTTTATTTATTTAATTTATTTTTATTAAATTCCATTATAAATATTTTATTTGAGTTTACTCATTTATATTTATAACTTTGTCATTAAAACGCCAAAATGCAGAAAACATTAGCAAGCAGTCTTCATAGCGCCGCCATCTTAGTTTGACAGAAAAAGCTATGAGTTTCACCCCCCTGGTTGTAAATCAGAAGTTCATACCCCCTGGTTGTCCCTCTTCCCTGGTAGGGCTCCGTCCCGTCACGAACGATGCGTACAAGCAGGTTTGTTGCCCACTTCTGCATAAATAATTGTATGTTAATTTTTCATTGGTAACATAGAGGTTAGTTCCTCTGTAGGGGCAAGGTGTTGTCCTTTGCCTGCGTTTAAGCAGGATCGTAACCCGTTCAAGTTTATTTATTTGTATTTATTCCAATACTATCGTTGTTAAATAAATTAATTAAGCCAAAAGTTATACTGATTTACCGTCCATCTTTATTAAAACACTTCCACTGCGCATCAATCTGGTATACGTGACAGAGTATATACTTCTGGCAGGCGTGTTAGCGAGCGTGGTTAGACCCAGCAAATTTTTTTTTTCCGTTTCTTTCCCGCCCAGCCCACCCTTAAAAAAAATAACAATAATACGTAGGCATACTTTTCGCAGGCGTGTGTTAGCGCCGGCAGTGTTGGATACCAGCCAGTTTAAGAGTTGGTTCCCGCCCGTACCACCCTTAGCTTTGATAATTAGTGGTCAAATTCAAGGGGCGCGTCGTAGTTCGTAAATTGTTATAGTTTTCTCGAGTTTGGGTATTTGCGTTTCTGGATTTAATTTTAGTTTACAGTATTTTGACGCTTGGCGCGTCGGTTTTGATGTTGGAAGCCAAGTTACTCTAATTTTTGCTTACAAATAAAGGGCTTGAGTATATACTTTTGGCAGGCGAAAATTCTGTTGGCAGTTCATTATTTTAGTCGCAAAATTTTTCGTTTTTTTCCAGATCAAGCTCAGTAAAAATCCATACGAAATTCAGAATTATTTGGTTCTAGTAAAAGTTAAGGAAAAAATTGTATCAGGATGCAGTCGTTTGTATTTGTACTTTGGCAGACGAAACTTAGCAGTTAGAAATTATCTAGGTGTCAAAGTTTTTCGTTTGTTTCTAGTATTCTTTTACAGAACAAGCTGTTGTCAGTTAATATCAATGTCTATGTTCTTTGAGCTTTAAATTAACTGAAGGAGAAATTAAAATTACAAGCAGCAGCATCCGTGGTGGAGGGGCAAATTCGAAAGTCCCTCCGGAATTAAGCAGGCTAGCGTTTCGCGATGCGGATATCATGTCATTTAATAAGACATATAGTAGCATAGCGGATCAGATCTCATACATATCTGACCAGGAGAAAATGCACTTATATTGCAATGCGTTCTCCGATATGATGAGAGAGTGCTTGGAGGAAACTGACCCACGCAGTTTGACCGAGGCAATGAATATTACGCAGGCCATGTTACGCCCTGACGAGCAAATGAACTCGTTTGACTGGGCAGAGAAAGGCTACGTACGAGAGAAATGCAGGTCCGTGTTTAGAAACGAGGGTCAGAATAAAGGTCAATCCCGTGAAGAGAATAACATGTTGGCCCATAAAAATAGGAGGGCCTCTCGCAGGAAACAGAGTCCTAAAATTAGGCCCAGGGACAAAAGAAAAATGGCAAAAATAAAATGGGTACTATCATTTCATTAAAAAAGGAAATCAAGAGCAAGGAAGGCCATGCTCAAATTAAGGTCAATAATGGGAACACGAGGATGCAGTTTCAAAAACTAATAGGAGTCCCTAAAGAAGGCCTTCCCGCTGACTTCGCCCTTAGTAAGAACAAAAAGATGTCTGGCGTAACGGGAGGCTTTAGCAACGGTCAATGTAGTACCCCGACCAAAGGTGAATCAGAAAGGGGTATGGATATTAAATGCAGCGAGACGGAACCTGCATATTCGACCGGTTCAGAGTCTCGAAACAGTGAAAGGCACCCTCAACAAAGGGAAAGCAATGGCGGTACAAACGAGTTAGGGCACATTATGGTAGGCGCTAGATCCAGTGCCAAAAAGTGCGAGCAGCAAGCCATTAGTTCTGGAGTCAATGCTCTATTACTCGATACGGCAGCTTCATCGGCGCATAGAGATATATTAGCGTCAGGGAATAAAGGGAGTTGGCAATACGAGGCCACTGCCCTAGAAGGGTTGGTTGAGACTGCTCATTTCGAATATAACAGTAGTTCTTACAGCCATAACAAGCATGGGGCTAAGATAGATAAAGGGCCCTTGCCTACAACCGATGCTGAAGTCACAAAAGTGAACTCAGTTCAAAGCGACAATTATCCGAATTCTTCTATAGGAAAGGGGTCGCAGGTGGAGATTATCGCGGAAGAAGCGACCACAATAAGAGGTTGTCAGACCATAGAGCCCGTACTGTCAGGCCCGTTACCCCTATCCGGGGAACTAGATAGACAACTTCATTTAATCTTGTCAGCTTTGGAAGCGCTGGGAAAAGAAGTCTCCGCTATAAAGGCCGGAGTTAATGACAAACATGCCCAAGGTCTCCGATACTGGTTACTAAATTTACGCAAACCCCTAGGCCAGATGATGTTAGCGGCGTGTCAAGAAATAGAACTCGGCGAAATGCGTATTATGCTGCTACACAGGGTCGAACTCGGCGAAATATTAGGGTCGCGAAATATTAGGGTCGAAATATTAGGGTCGCGTACGCAGTCAAACAATAAAGGTAAAATTAAGGAACATATTAAAGAGAATAGTCAGGACAAGGACAATAGGTACCACTTTTCAAGTAGAAATGTTACCCCTAGAGGCTTAATTAATTCCAACCCTCCAGCAAAAAGATTTTGGTAAAGAGTCGATCTGACGCCAACGCAAGATAGGGCATATGTTCAGCAAGTCGTATGTTCCTAAGACCTACAGAACAGGGCGTATGTTCAGCAAGTCGAACAAACGACCTCAAAGCAGCGGCGTCTTAAGGCAGTCATGGAATCAAAGAGCGTTAGAACACACTATAGTGATAGTCATCACAAGGAAGAGGGGGCGAGCATGTCACCAAGTTTGGCGACAAACACTTCATCCAAGGCTCTCGATCGGTCATATTAGAAACTTCCGATACGTCACTAAAGAAACAATTACCAAAAACTGGCGGAATACGTTTACCTTCCGTCCAAGGCTCTCGATCGTCCCTCCCGATCGGAGAGCAAGCTTGGGAAAACAGCGTCGCCATCTATTGATAGTAGCAAGAAAATATCTCCCATCGTCGAGCACGGCTGGAAGAGAAAGCGTCGTAGGCGCAAAAGGTGGAAGCGGCGCAGAAAACGGCGCGAGCGCGAAAAGATGGAGCGGGAGGATTGGATACGAGGAGAGGAGTTTTGGAACCGAAGAGAGAGGCCACGAAAAAGTTCGGCCGTGAGAAATCGTGCCGATCTCCGTGGACACGACCGAGAGTTCTGGAGCAGTGGTCGTGCGAGGCCGACGAGTTCGCCAAGTCTTCCCGAGTGCGAGCGCGAAAGGACCGCTCGCGAAACACGACGTCCTCCGCATGAGACATGTACAAATTGTGCTTGGATTTTAACGGTGACTTTTTCTCGCCCTATGAACTTTGCAGCTCCCCCTCCAGCAACCCAAATAGAGGAACTTTCCAGTGACGAAGTCAGCGTGGATTCAGCGAGCAGCTTCTTCACGTCGGAGGCCGAAACGTCCGCACAGCAAGGTCTTTCATCCACCGCCGTTTCCTGCATCGTAGCCGCCCCGAGACAGGTTAGCGTCCTGCGTACGTTAGTCGTCGCGGCCGGCCTAGACGCCTCCTCATTATTGCGACTCGACCTTCTGGATCCGGACTGGATACCAAGCGAAACCTGCGCCTGGATAACGCCGTGGACACATGAAGCCTTTTGGCTGCATGGATTGGGCGCCCTGGTTCCCTATTCAAGGTGGGTCAATTTAGGATTACAAAATTCCGACCTTACCTCTATTAAGACTCTCTCCTCTATCTCTCGCTATAATCTTCCCGCTCGAGCGCGTTACTTAATACCTGTTTGCTCCGTTATCAAGAGGAGCGTAGCGTACCATTTAAAGTTCTGGCATAAAACGTCTTCTTAGCACCGCTCTCGCATCCTGCGGCGTAGATTGTTAGATTAGGGTAGGCGGCCATTATTGCCATTGCGCCCTCGTTCTTATTCTGTCCTTTTTTGTTTTTTTTTCTTTGCAGTTATCAACGGCTTCAAGCCAAATATTAACGCCATTGCGTCGCCGTTTCCTTACAGTGCAGCTGGGGCCCAAAGCGAGCAAGTTAGTTGGGAGTATCTATAGTTCATCCAACAAGAGAAAAACAGGGTGTGTCACAGGAAGTTTCAGATTAGCCAATCAGAGAAAGGGGGCCTCATGCGCTTAATCACTTCTGTCTCATGTCTCATTGAAGAAGCGCTTTATAATATTACAGCAGAAGCTTTAATATTATTCAGTTGCTTTGCTTTAATTATAATTAAAAATGTTGTACCCTTCATAAAATTATCTTTTAACTCAATTTTAAATATATCGTTGTTCGAGATTCCCTGGGCCTTTTCTTTCCATGAGTCGAAAAGCGAGGAGAGGTAGCTTCGCATGAAGACGCTTCGTTTCCTTCTTGAACAATTGTTCGAACGCAAGAAAAAGAAACTTGCGTTGCCTTGGAAGTTTCTTCTATCAAAGCAGATGAGCTTTTAAAACACTATTTTCCTTTAAAGTAGCAAAATACGTTCTACACAAATCTCCCTAGCCTTGCTGGGAATAGTGTTTCCTTGTTTGGCTGAAGAGTTGTTGCACGGGCGTCGCCATTACAAATTGACTTTAGCAGCCGCTGAAGGAGAGATCCCACAAAGCATTGCGGATGAGTGAGTAGTCGATATCAGACCGGAAACACACCCTGTTTTTCTCTTGTTGGACGAAGTATAGCACGTTTACGGTTCTTTCCTCCCAGTGACAAATTCTGCTTCCGTGGCGCTCCGCTGAAAATTAAGCATGGTATTGCTTACCGCCCTTTTATTGTAAATAAAAACAGGGCAATTCTTTGTAAGCCTTTGAGCACACTTTATTTTTTTATGTGTGTGGATATTCCTTTATGGGAAAGCAGGTGCACTTAACCGCGCCTGTACGATAGCTAAGTTATCATAAGTTTGCTTTGGCAGGCTGACCCGTTGGCGTCAGTTTGTTTATTCTGTTGTAAATCAGAGGTCCCTCCGATCGGGTAGGGCTCCGTCTCGTCACGAACGATGCGTACAAGCAGGTTCGTTGCCCACTTCTGCATAAATAATTGTATGTTAATTTTTCATTGGTAACACAGAGGTTAGCTCCTATGTACGGGCAAGGTGTTGTCCTTTGCGTTTCCTGCGTTTAAACAGGATCGTGGCCTGTTCAAGTTTATTTATTTGTACAGAGTGATTCAGTCAATTTCTGACCATTTCTTGCGTGGTCGCCTCTGATGCCCGAGGACGCGGGTTCGACCCCGGCCGAGGACGACGAGGATTTTTTCAGGGGGAAAATCCTGAGATCACGCACTTCCTTCGGAAGGGAAGTAAAGCCGTTGGTCCCGTGTAGTCGTTTGCCGGCTGCACTTTAAAGAACCCTTGCGAGGCAAAATTTGCGGCCCCTATAACGCCGTCCTGAAATGACCATGGCAGTTGAAAAGGACGTTAATACCAAACAAACCAAACCAAACCTGACCATTTCAGTACTATGATTTATTGACCCATTAATGTTTACAAACTTAGCATTTCAGTATAATATTTTAGGCAGTTCGGAGTTTTCGCGTGGAAAAGTCTTGATGATATACTCAATGTGGCCACCACGAACGTTTTGAACTGCTCGCAGCCGAATGGTGAAGTTGTTCATAACTCTATCCAGGATTTCTGCATCCACAAGTGTGCAGCAGTCGGCGATGTTTTGTCACAGCTGTTCTAGGGTTCTTGGTGCTGTAGTGAACACAGTCTTTAAGGAACCCCCAGAGATAAAAATCACATAGGTTTAGGTCAGGATTCGTAAGGGGCCAAAGAAAGCCACCCCCGAATCGATCTGGAAACCTGTTTGAAATGACACGATTTCCGAATTTCTGATTGAGACAGTCTAGCACTTCATTAGTTGTGTGAGGCCTAGCCCCATCTTATTGAAACAATTGATGTTGAAGCTGTATACGCCTCCTTCGCAGCTCGGGGATGAAGAAGGTTTCCAACATGTTAAGGTAAGCCTGTGACGTTACGGTGCCCTCAAAAAAGAACGGACCAGTGATGTCTCTTTTGGAAATCGCGCACCAAGCCATAACCTTGTTGTAGCTTCTGTCTTCTAGTGTCTGTTAACTCCTGATAAACATGGATCTTATACGGGAACAGGTTTAAATCCTTTCTCAAAATTCGCCACGTCGTGGTATACGACAGCCCTCTTTAATGGATAGGCGGCGAACAGATTTTTTGGTAGGGGAATCGACCAACCTTGTGCAAACAGTTTCGACAACTTCGGCCATTGGAACACGAGCTTCGCTCCCGCCTTTTTTCTTGCCTTTAACACATCCAGTGGCACGAAATTGCTTGACAAAATCCATGATTGCTTGCCTGCCTGGTGCGTCTCGATACTTAAACTCCTTCCGGAACTTTCTTTGCAAGGTTGCAGGTGATTTTGTCTCGAAATATCATTCGACAACCTTACATTTCTGCTCTGTTGATAAAGCGGGCGTCATTTTTCAACAATACGATTTTCATGCAGCGCCGTTGCAACAATACAAACTCCAACTATTTAGAAATTCGATATGGCGCTCATATTCTTTCAATTGTTTATCCCTAATGCACGTCATTCGAGTGAAATGGTCAGAAATTGACTGAATCACCCGGTATTTATTCCAATACTATCGTTGTTAAATAAATTAAGCCAAAAGGTATACTCTGTTTTACCGTCTATTTTTATTAAAACACTTCCACTGCGTATCACTCTGGTATACGTGACACCTAGTTAGTAGTGGTCATTTCGAGATTGCGCGGTTTACATTGTGACGTTCCGTGATAAGGAAAGTCACGTGTGGTCGGCGAATATAAAATATAGTTATTGTGTATAAAAAAAATTATATGATTATTGTTACTTAGATGTGTTTGAAATTTTTGCCCACAATCGTAGACAGCCCTTTGTCGTATTATAATTGTTGCAAGCTTTCTGAGAAAAGATCATCACAGCCTCCGCCAAAGGATTGTTACGATCGTGAGTGAGTGAATGAAGCTCCGTGACGTATTCTTGGTATTGTTGTTAATATTAAAGTTTTGTTTTCTCGGTCTTCTATAATTTTCCTTTCTTTCGGAGAGAGGGAAGTATGTTTGGCTGGTAGAGGGACTAAAAGAACCCTCTTAAGTCAATATGGACAACTCTTTCATGAAATTGGAATTGTACGTAAGAATTTGATTTTGAACATTAGTTATGAATAATGATTAATCTTTCGTTTTATGATGCTGCTCTTGATTTGCGTTTTTTTTTTTTTTAATGAACTTTCGAACATGACGAGACCCACGGACGGCCTTGGTAGTTAAACGGACACGTGGGAAGATCGATACGTGCAGAACTCTGTGGCTAGAAAGAGTCATAAAGCATGGAACTTGAGACCAAGAGAAGTATAGAAAACTGTCGTAAATTGCATTGCAGCAAGGAATGGTGAGTGAAACTTGTTCCCCTATCATACGTGATGTTAGCAAGCCGAACCCTAGTCAGTGCAGTAAACCTGAGACAGAAACAGCAATGGCATTGGGCCTCCCGCTGATGTTATGAACTGTAAATGTTAACAAGCGTCTGCTCCGCAATTGCGATCGCAAGGAGTTATCAGCAGTCTGATGAGAATATCTTTTGCTAATCTATTGTTCGGAGGGATTGTTAAACCGGTCACGGGTATCTTTAAGCTGTTTTGTAAATTAAGGTTAATAACTCGGTTAAGCACCCTATAATAGGTAAACTCAACTTAACGCTTATAAAAGAGGCGCTCGTACAGGATAAGAGTCTGTATTGCAAGTATTACAATATTTTAAATGCTCATAGTCCCCAATGCAGGCCACATGCATAGTTTAGATACTCAGTGTGCAATCTTTGCAGATGTTTCAGCTGTGTCTTATACTCGCCAAGAGGGGTTACGGTTCCTCCCCCCTATTTTGATTATAAAGGAGGCAACTAATACTACCAAGTGTGAATCGTACTAGGAATACTTGATTCGGGGGTATAACACATAATTATACAGAAGTCCGTGCATATAATTTATAATAGTTTGAGAAAAAATAAACTTAATATTTGAGTAAAACAAGGAAGTAGAGAAAGAAAGGAGAAAAAGAGAATAGTATCAAACAATATATAATAATAAACAAATAAAGTTGACGACCTCTGCATAGCTATCCCTATACTGTTTATGTAAATGAATTTTTACGTAATGAGTTATGCGAATGAATTATGTAAGTGAGTTTTAATTTTTCATTTCTTGAGATGTACTTTTGTATTGACACTTTGACATGTTAATTTTTTAATCTTTAAAAAGATAAGCATTTGTCGAAGGATATTTTCAAAATAGAAAGTAGAAAATACATAATGGCAATAAAATTTCCCTCTGATTTAACCAATTATTTTAAAATAAATCATGAAATGTCTAGACATATTTTATAAACAAAAAATGAGCAAATACTGTGGATTAGAGGTAATCACTTTTTGAAAAATAAAGACAAGGACCTATAAGAATGCTCACTTTAAGCTGTTAAGTTACGCATATTGTTCCGGTGTAAAATTTATAAAGTTTATTAGTTACTAGCAAAGGAACCCGGCGTTGCCCGGGATAATTACACTTGGATGTAAACAGAACAATCTCAAAAAATTAAATTAAATTTTGCAATATCTTAAAAATAAACACATGAAAATGCTTAGAATTAATACAGGAAAAATTCTTAATGAAAATTCGAAAAAAATCTTTTTAAAGGCTCACAATGGATGGATCGCTCCAATAATTTCTTACTCAGATAATCTTACTTCAGATGTACACTTGATGTTGTTGCAATTTCCACTCTTCTCTCGCTGTGTTGAAGCAAAATTTGGCTTTTCATCACTTTGGGTAGTCTAGCGGTCGCCAATTCTTCTATTTACTTGCTTCCCATTTGCTCAATACAGCACGGAGCTAAAGGTTTGCTTTCTCTGTCGTCTTTCCACTCTTTCTCAATAGTCTGCTAACTCTTCATTATCTCCAGCTACTGATCATTTTTAAAGATTTTCAAGAAATTGTTAAGTACTAAGAACTCTCTTTTCTAAGAAAAACCTGAATAACAGGAATTCTATGCATTGTTACAAATTGAAACTTATCCATATTGCATCATCATTTTATGTTCATTGTTATAATTCTTGGAAAGGATTGCTTTATCATTGCATCATCATTTTGAGCTCATTGTTATTGGTGAATTGCGTGTTGAAACCATTGTTGATACCTATTGTTGCACAAACTTTTATTTGCATTGTTGGTCATGAAATATATATTGTTGGTCCGTGCAGAGTGTTTGTGAATTGCGTGTTGATACCATTGTTGCAAAAACTTTGTCTTGCATTGTTGGTCATGCGATATTTCTCATTAATATGCCTTGCCATAACCATGAATATCGATTTTTTATCAATAATTATTATTTTTTCGAAATCTGAGGTAGACAGTGACCTTCCTCATGCTTTGAAGGTCATGTATGCGAAATTTCATCAAGATCGGACTAAAACTGTAGATTTGTATAAAAAACAGACCCACAGACAGACAGACCCACAGACAGACCCACAAACATCCTACTTTATATATATAGAAGATTCCCTTAATTTTTAATAATTTTAATTTTTCAAGCTAAATCTCTTTTCAATCTCCACCGAAATATGTATCTGGCAAAAATCTGAAAAAATAGGAAACGTCTAGACTAACCAGTATGTGCCTATTTAGAAGTTCACGAATATTCCCTTTAGTAAGTTATTCATCGCCTGTGGTTGACTTCCTGATATTTCTAAATTAACATATAATGCGAACGTTATTGGTAATCCACTTATGATTCAGCAGAAGATAAAGATGATATCTCACTTTGAGAATATTTGATATAATTCCAATTATTTAAAACTATTTTCCACATAATTATATACAAACTCATAATGTATTCATAATTTCATGATTCTTTTATACTTCATTTCGAAAGAAGTCTTGGGCGATACCGGCTCCTAATAAAAGCAGCTTACCGGGCTTTTCTAGGCATTGCTACTTTAAACGAGAACAGAGTTAAGTCGATTAGACCCATAGCTACTCTGTCCGAGATAGAGAGTTTCATTTAAATGTAAAATTTCAAACTTCTTTCGGTTTTATTTCTATTCTTGGTCGTGTTAACGAAGCAAGATTTTGTATTCGGTGCTAGTAATGGCGAAATGGCCGCTGAGGGAAAAGGAATGGTGAGACCAATTGATAAGGCAATCACGCGCCCTCACGTGATCCCCTGGATTAGAAACAAAACGGAAAGATGAAACGAATTTAGAAAAATAGCGAAATTGAAAAAAGGCGAAGATGGTGTGAACACTTCTAAGCGTTTTAATTTTCATTCCTTTGTGCGAATTTTTCCTGACGAAAGAAGGTTCCCGAATGACCTCTTAAAATGATTTCAGTGTAAACCGCAGAAGAATTCAAATTAATTCCTCGCTTGAGTTTGCTAGATCGAAAAATTGAACAAGACTTTTAAAACAGAATTTTTAAAAATATGTTTTAACCCTAGATAATCACTTTTTAAAACTTTAGGTTTAAAACAGTGAAAAATTAGAGCTTCTTAGATATGAGTAGCCATTTTTTCTAACCTATACCTTCAAGAAATACTACCCCTCCACATACTTTTTGTTCTTGACGTTTCCATTGCAGCAAACTGTCGTAAATGGAGGACCGGTATTTCGCACCATACTTCTTAACAGAATTTCTAGTCTCTCAATAGTTTACGGTCATCGCCATCCGAAATTTCTTATCAACAATCCAAACCCATAAAAGTGAACATATGATGCATCGGGAGATTTTATAGAAACAGACAACAAATTGAAGTCCCTTGTGCTAATCTCGTGTGCATTCATCTTATAGTAGCTAACCAAAGACCTTGCAGAATGGCTCGATGACTTATCCAATACTTCCTTCTCATCCAAAACTTAGAATTCTCAATACGTACAATCGGGGGGGGGGGGGGGGGTATTTTCAGCATAAAATGGATTATTGACCATCTCCTAGAAATGCGTTGCGGATTCTCAGAAGCACCTGGAAACAATATTCCAAAAGCTTTTGCAAAACGTTTCTTTGCATTCACAGACAAAAAATGCGTAGACACTGTCGTCCTTGTGTCGCTAGAAAATGGTGTCATCCATGCAGGCCTCATTTAGAAAAATAGTCCATTGTCACGAGCCGTCTTAGAATTTTCGCTACCGTCAGCTTGCACTACGAGTCTTAAGACAGTATTATACACAAGGACCTTCATGAATACAGAGGGTTAAGTACGTTACAACTAAACGATTTGCAAGCGTCATAACTCTATGAAAAACCCGCCGCCATGTTCGGTGATGGTCTATCTGGTGTCCATGTATCGAACTCCATCGAACTACGGTGCTGCATCGCAATTTCCATTCAATAAGACTCGCCACAGAGAATTTAGGTCGATCTGTGGCCACCACTCTTCACAAGCTTTCCACAGAACGTCCAATGTACGGGGTCGTCTACTTCCAAGGGCACGTTTCAGCAGTCCAAAGCCGCAATAATCCATGGGAGATGCGTCTGGAGATTTCACGGGTATGTTTTCAAACGGAATTGAATGTATGCCTGTCTCCTGTTCCAATGTTCGCAAATGGGCGACCGTTGACTTGGACGTATGACGCGCAGGTTTATCCTGATATACCCATACAAGGTTTCGGACGCTTAACCAATCGGAGATTTTTTTGGGTTATGTTGCGTATCGTTGACTGTGATACCCTTACCTTATTTGCGGCAACCCATTGGGTTTGGGATTTTCTGCTTGGAGTGGGTCGTTGTCTTGAGGGTCCAGGTTCGTCCAACGTTGCTGGTATTGCGGTTTTTCTGTTTTTATTTAGTATGTTACAGATGCTTGCCTTCGAAATGGTTAGACCCCTGGATTTGCATTGTTTTATAATCATGGAATAGGACCACTTCGCGTCGGAAAGTGCATTTATACAGGGTGATTCTGAAAAAGTGTGTATAACTGTAAGCAATGACAGAGGTGACCAGAATGAACATTTTCTTTAATACAATGTGGGTCCGAATTTAAACGCTAACTGCGATATAAACAGAAATAAAAATGCCGCCACCATGATCAACAAGTTAATAACTCTGGTTCTGCAACGCCTAGAATAATGAATTTTTGAGGAATAGTTGGGTACATAAAGCTCTGTATACCGTTAAAGTTTGATCGAATTCCAACGAATAGTTTCCGAGTTACGCACTCAACATCGTAACACGTGCTGATTAGCTGCAGTTGAGTGATATCACGGAAAAACGTAACTTATCGGACCTAGTAATACAACATCGTATCCTTGCGCCGTTACCATTTTTTTTTAAATTTCGTCAAATGGCTCTTCTATCCGCCGATGTTTTATTATATCGAGGAGAAAATTATGAAATGTAATTGCAGACAGAAATTTTGAACTTTTATACAGAAATGTTTTCAAACTATTTCTTTATGTAGATGAAGTGTAACCATTTCATTCGTGAGGTGACTCAACTGAAGCTGAGACAGGGTATAGAATCCCGTTAATGATGACGTCACAAATTACATGTCTTATGTCAATGTAGCAATGTTAGTTCGAAGAATATGACAACGTGAAAAAAAATAATACACTCGGAAATTTTTCACCTTTCCTGTCTTAGCCATATAAGTTATTCTACGTTAATAATATGATATATTGAGCTTAATACTTTCACAGAAAAGTGTCGAATTCAGTACTTTGATACCTGCAAGGATCAGCAGTATCGTGGTATCGCGGATATCGAATTCCATCCCAATTACAAGCAAATCCGATTTTTTAAATAGCCAAATTCAATCAAAGTATGATAATATATTCAAAAGTTTTAAAATAATTTAGTAATAATAATACTTCTACTTGGGCTGCAAATGGGTTCTACTCATAACTAGGGGATGACCTCTAATTGCCTTCAAGGACTCGAAGGAATCAACTAGGAGTAGAAGCCTAATGTCCAATCCGTACCTTCCAGTTGGGGCAGCCCGTTAGTAATCATGCCTTGTGCATGGTGAACGGACACGGATGGGCTTCCTCCAACACGCACTGGGCCAGCGCGGAGGATCTTGGCCCACTACTCTCTAAACACTTCAAAATCAACCATGACTACTTCTCAAAATCGGCCATGGTCCTCAGTTCCCGGCAGCCAGATTGTCCCTGGTTACGGTGGCAACCAGCAAGACATGAAGGCAGAGGGTGCTAAAAATATCCGGTTCGGACCTGGCCACCACAAGACACTGACCCTGGCTACCTATAATGGACGTTCCCTTTCCTCAGAGAGTCGTCTGCAAGAACTAGAAGAAGAATTGGATAGGATCAACTGGGATATCAGTAAGAAAAGGACTCTGCGAAGTAAGAAGAAAAGGTGAAGATAAAATTGAGCTGAACAGTGGGTACATACTATACCACAGAGGAACAACAACCGACTGAAGAGTTAGTGGTGTTGGATTCCTTATTCATAAGAAATGGAAGAATCAAATCATTGAGCTTGATAGTGCCTCCGACAGAATTGCAAGATTGGTCATCCAATTGTCGAGAAGATACAAGATACAGATCATACAGGCCAATGCGCCAACCACAAGCTACTCTGATGAGGAAGTCCATGACTTTTATGAGGAAGTTAGCAAGATGAACCAAACAGGAAACTACTATCTTAAAGTCGTTATGGGCGACTTTAATGCCCGTGTAGGAGACAAAAAGAAGGGAGAAAATTTTCTTGGTAGTCATGGTTATGGCACAAGAAATGAAAGAGGAAACAAACTGGTGGAATTTGCTGAGTACGAACAACTGTACGTCATGAATTCCTTTTTCAAGAAGAAATCGCAGCGTAAATGGACTTGGAAAAGCCCAAATGGAGCAACTAGTGAAATAGATTACATTCTGCCAAATAAGGAGCACTTGATCCAAGACTGCACTGTTCTCAACAACTTCAACACAGGAAGCGACCACAGACTGGTAAGATGCAAGCTTGTTCTAAACACGAAAAGAGAAAGACGAAAGCTTTTCAGAAACACAAAGAAGATCATCAACATTGCACGCCTGCAAGAACGCAGAAAGGAATTCCAGCTAGAACTGCGAAATCGCTTTGAAATCTTACAGAGCGGCATCCAGGAAGATGACATCACAAATATTAATAGGACACTAACTAAACACATAAAAGAAGCAGCGGAAGTAGTAGCTGGAGAAGAAATTTCCAAACCACAGACGAAACTCACAGAAGAAACGAGGAAATTAATGAAGAAACGAAGAGAAATGAAGACAAAAAGAGAAGATACAAGATCAGTAATAGAATATGCGGAGCTTTGCAAGACAGTTCGGAAACACATCACAGAAGATGTTCGGAAGTTCAAGTGCAATCTTGTCAAAAAGGCGGTTGAAGATAACAAGAGTTTGAAAACTGCAAAGAGAAAGCTCTGCATTGGAAGAAGAGGAATATTTGCACTCAAGAGAGCAAATGGCACAATCACGAAGAATGGAAGTGAAATCATCGAAATTGTGGAGGACTTCTACAATAAACTTTACAAATGTGAAGATGATAATGACGTAAGAAGAGCAGACCAACTGAATGGAAAAGATGAAGTGCCACCGGTTATGGAAGGCGAAATTGACAAGGCTATTAAATCCATGAAGAAAGGAAAGTCCCCCGAAGAAGATGGAATTACAATTGACCTGATTAAGTAGGCAGGAGAAGAATTCAACAAGTTACTGGAAAGTTTATTCACGAAATGCCTTGAGATGTCAGAAGTACCAGATGATTGGAATAATGCAATGATGGTTCTATTTTTCAAAAAAGGAGACCGAGAAAATATCCAGAACTATCGCCCTATCAGCTTTTTGTCAACGCCCTTATCGAACGCCACAATGAATATGAAGTGCCACTTTGCTTTGCCTTCATCGACTTTGAGAAAGCTTTCGACTCGGTGTTCACACATGCTATAGTGAAAGCTCTGGAAAGAATGGGAATAGCCGGAAGCTATATTAGTATTCTTCAGAAGATATTTAGTAAAGCGACTGCTACCATTCGTTTGGATAAAGGAAAAGCAAGGTTCAACCTTGGAAAAGGAGTAAGACAAGGAGACGCCAACTCACCAAAACTCTTCACAGCAGTTTTAGAGGAAGTCTTCAAGGAACTGAGCTGGTCAAAAAAAGGACTTAAAATAAACGGTGAATTCCTTAACCATTTCGTTTTGCCGATGACATCGTTCTCACCAGTAATAGTCCTTCTGAATTGGAGGAAATGTTACAAGAACTAGCAGAGGCTAGCCGGCGTGTAGGACTGAAACTGAACACACAGAAGACAAACGTTATGTTTAATGCATTTGCTCCAAAACAGAAGGTCATGGCAGGCAGCATTGTGATTGAAGAAGTACAGAGCTACATTTACCTGGGACAAGAAATCACCATGGATGGCAACATTATGAATGAAGTTAACAGACGAATTAGAACAGCATGGGGTGCTTTTGGCAAGAATAACATTATCTTGAAGAGCAACATGCCACTAAGCTTGAAACGAAAAGTTTTCAACCAGTGTGTTTTACCAGCACTCACCTACGGAGGTGAAACATGGACTTTATCAAGGAGGACAACACAGACTACGGACAACACAGAGAAGCATGGAAAGATGTATGCTGGAAATTACAAGAAGAGATCAAAAATGCAACAGCGGGATAAGAAGCCAAACGAAGGTGATTGACGTCATCGAACGGATCAAACGTTCTAAATGGCAATGGGCTGGTCACATTGCTAGAAGACAAGACATGATATGGACCATAGTCATTCTGGATTGGTACCCTCGAGACTTTAAACGCACAAGAGGACGACCCCATGAAAGGTGGCTCGACGAAATAAGGAAGGTGGCTGGTGTCAACTGGAAATCCAAAACTTCAAACAGAAGAATGGAAGCGTTTAGAGAAGACCTTCATCTAGCAGTAGATTGCAAAGGGTTGACCGTGATGATGATGAATACTTCTACAGCATCCCAGTCAAACACCTCCATTATTTAATTTGAAAATTAAAAGCCTTCATCAAACATTTGCAATGATCTCAATTCTTTAGAGCAACATAATTATTAATATCATAAATCCTTGTAAGTATAATCTCTCCCTTTATGTAATCATTATTATACCAGTATTATTCTATAGATCATATATGTCGCAACAGATGACTATATTGCGGAAAATACCAATAACGATCTATACTAAAGAAAATAAGATTACATTGTTAAAAAAGAACATAATTTCCTCTATACGGAATATAACAACTATAATTCTATACCCGATTCTGTTTGTACTGGACAAATTACTCAAGTATCATTCAGGAATATTTAAAATTTAATTTTAGTTTAGGAGATCAATTCAACATGGCCTCAGAAGATATACAATGCCGATAACTGTGCCTGATAAATTCTGACCAATCCTATTCCAGTGAACTGTAGCAGACGGAATAGGGCATAGCAAAAATCCAGCGTCTTAAGCTGTTCCTATCCCTATAGAAAAACATACAAATCTAGAGGCATTAAGATGGCAGCTCCACATTGGACTGAACCTGTTCTAGGCTCGTATCTTATCCAGGGGAAATCTAATCTACTGACAATCCTCATAATCGACAACAGAACAGATCTTACGGTAACAACTCAGCAATGAAAAGGGGTGTACGGTTTAAGGAACGGTTTAAATATGTAACATGGAAAACTACAGACACAAGAGAAAAGGAGAAGAGTTCGACAACTGAAGAGATTATTGGAGAAATTTTAGAGTGAGACCGGAACAGGCCAACCAGTGCCTAATTCCTTGAGAGTGATATGATGATGATAATAATTTAATTTATTACTACCTTATACTCTCCCTGTGTAGTCACAATTTAATTTAAATTATTAATGGAAAATAGGAAAGAAAATTCCACAGCCTGGGTTCGAACCAGGAATCTTCTGCTCACTGTGCAGATGCGCCAACCAACTGCGCCACTGCGGACATGGAAGCATTAACGCTATCTACATGCCCTTAGGGCTGGTTGGAACAGAACCCATTTCGCAGGCTGGGACTATCTTTCCTATTGGCGTAATATTCGGTAAAGAGTA